>PVJS01000881.1:0-31391 GCA_004027185.1 Glis glis | reverse complement strand
TGTGATTTTGGTAATTAACTTTTCTTTCCTTCTTTTCTTTTTTCTTTTCAGTACTAGAGATGGAACATTGCCAATGTCTCTGTATCACTGAAGCTACACTCCTACCCCCTTTTTTTTATTTTGAAACAGGGTCTCACTAAATTGCCATGATCGGACTCAATCCTGAGCTCTTCCCGTTTCAGGCTCCCAGGTTACAGATGTCTGCCACTGCACCTTGCTTTGTTGGTAATTATCTGTACCGTTTGCTTTTATTATGAAGCAAAAACAGCATTACCAGCAGCCCATTTGCAGATAGGTCAATTGGATCACATCATCACCACATTTCAATTATCCTTTGTTTATTAAAAAGGTATGGCTAAAAAGTGGAAACTCATTAAATTATTCTTTTAGAACATTTTCTCTGTTTGAATGTTTCTGGTATTTAGATTCTGAAATAAATCATTGTATATCATAGATCATACCACGAGCATGAATCAGATTGCCTTAAAAAATATGTTGAAAAACTAGAGCAGTCATCCCAGAACAGAGTCCCCAGAAACATCAATAAATAATAAAAAAACTATGAATAAGACCAAAATTGAATGATCTGATGAAGAACCAATTAGGTTCACAGAAATCAGTGCCATAGAGTTTCAAAGACATAGATCCACAGTGTCAAAATCTACCTGGGTGTGGCACACACCTGTAATCCCAATACTTGGGAGGTTGACACAGGAGGATCAGGTTTAAGGCCAGGGAATGGTAACTTAGAGAGACCTGTTTCAAATTAAGAAATAAAAAGGGCCGGGGTGTAGTTCAGAGGTTGAACAGTAGAATGCCCCTGGGTTCAATCCCCAGCACCACAAAAAAGGAAAAAAAAAATCCTTCAGTGAGGTAAAGATTGAAAAGTGCCCATTGATGTGGCAATGCAGTGGCCAGAGTAACATTTACCCAAACCATTTTTTGTTGAATTTTAGTGTCAGAAACAAGACTACTGTGGGAAAAGCAGACATTTCCTGCAAGAAACATGCCTAGAAGGAGGGGAAGAGGCACTGCTCTGTAGCTCCAGTGGATAGAATGGAGAGCCGCTGATTTTAGATGGTGACAACCTGAGATGTTCCCAGACACGGGTAAAGTGCAAGCAAAGAGAGAGGGGTTAAAGATATCGAAGGGAGGGAGAGGACAAATCGATTTAAACAACAAAGTGCTTGGAGGAGATAGAGTTGAGTTAAAAGCAGAAGTTAGCTAGGTGTGGTGGCACTAGCCTGTAATCCCAGTACTTGGGAGGCTGAGACAGGAGGAATACAGATTTGAGGTCAGCCTCAGCAACTTAGCAAGACCCTCATCAACTTAGCAAGACCCTGTTTCAAAATAAAAAGGGCTGGGGATGTAGCGTGGAGGAAGAATGCCCCAGGGTTCAATCTCCAGGACCAAAAAAGATAAAATAAAAAGCCGAAATAGCATGTTTTCATATGTATTCACTCCCCCATTAGGCTATAAACTCCTTTAAGACAGATTCTTACATAAACTATCTTTTTGGAGATCCATAAAACTTAACCATAGTAGGAATTTGGTGAACACTTGATGGTTAATTAAAAGAACCCTCCCTACCTAACCAACATGATAATATCTTCAGTTTCTTTGGGTCCAAAGTTAGCAAATTTGAAATGAACCCAAATCTAAATGTTGTTTATTTGTACCATTTTTCATAATGTTGGCTATAGATGCTATCACTTTTGACTTGGTATTCCCCTTAATGATAGACATTAAGGGGACTTATCTTCTGATGAAGCTTATAAATGGGCCTCATCTGTGAAGAGCATTCTATTTATTGTGGAAATCTCCATACCAGCTCTACAATTTCCACAAATCTCTATAAGAACCAAGACTGTTTCCTAAGAATCGGCGCCACACTGCGCATGCCCAAATTAAGAATAGTGCTCGTAGCCAGGCGTGGTGGCGCACACTTAAAATCCCAGTACTTGGGAGGCTGAGACAGGAGGATTGCAGGTTCAAAGTCAGCCTTGGCAATTTAGTAAGGCTCTCAGCAACCTACGGAGATCCTGTTTCCAAATAAGAAATAAAATCGGGCTGGGGATATAGCTTAGAGGTAGAATGCCTCTGGGTTCAATTCTCAATAACGCCCCAAAAAATAGTGCTTGTATGATTAATAGCTAAAACTGGAAATATTTTTCATGAGAGCTTCATGTTAGAGCAATAAGATTCAGAGTAGCACTTTTGGGTGAGCTAAATCCCAACAGTAGACAGCTTTCTAGCCATTGTGGCTTGTGCCCAACTCTCTAAATGGCTTCCCTTTATTCTGACTTGATTCCTTATCCCTTTCTTCATGAGATTTTCCCCAAGCAGGCAGGTCTTTCCATTAAACCTCCCCAATAGCTATTCTTTACTCAGAAAAATACTATGATCAAAAATGATAACAAAAAGATGTCTTTTGAATGGAAACATGTGCCAAATGTGGAAATTTTTATCATCCCATGATTAATTTTTACCAGTTGCACCAGGAAGAGCTCCTAACAGTGGGCAGCTCCAGTTTGACAGGTGCTTCTATGTCTGGTGAATGGTATGTTCACATTTGACATGAGCTTTGTTAAAATATAAGTGGCTGCTTTCTAATACCCCAAGAGAGATATCAGTTTTGTTCTGCTTATTTTATAATTTTTCACAGTGGTATAAAAAGGAAATTTTTTTTTCCTTTCAGAAGTCAAAATGACATTGTTTTCTGGTTTCCATTTCAATTCTTAAAACTAAAGTAGAAGAAGTGCAAAGGAATGATAATTTTATATGCAGAGTAATTTGCAGGGGGATTGAAATGTCCTCTTAGTTCAATTGAAAACTCTCTTCACTGTCTCAGGTGAAACCTCAATAGTTAATGCTCTTCTGTTTAAATGGTTTCCACCAAGAAACTAGAAAGTTAACCACTAAAATTAGGAACAAGGCAAAGATATACTCTAAGACTATTTTTCAATAGTATCATACCAGGAGCCCTAGTTAATAGAATAAGACAACAAAAATGAAATAAAAGGTATACAGATTGCAAAGAAAAAATAAAACTGTCTTTGTTTATGGATGATATGATTATCTATGTAGAAAATCCTAAAGAATAAACAAAATTCTCCTGGCACTAATAATTGATTATAGCAAGATTATAGTATACAATCTTAATCTACAAAGCCCTATTGCTTTCCTATATAACCGAAATGAACAAGTATAATTTGAAATTAAAAACAAAATTCCATTTATATTAACAATCCCCCAAATGAAATACTTAGGTATGAGTCTTTTTAAAAATATGTACAAGGTCTGTAGGAAGAAAATGACAAATTCTGAGGAAAGAAATCAAAGAACTAAGTATATTGAGAGAGAGTGTGCATTCTCTTGGATAGATAGACTCAGTATTATCTAACTATCAGTTCTTCTCAACTTCATTTACAGATTCAACATAATCCCAATCAAAATAACACCAAGTTATTTTTTGGATATTAGCAAACTGATTCTAATATTTACATGGAGAGGCAAAAGATCCCAAACAGCCAACTCAATATTGAAGGGGGACTAACACTGAAGTTAATAAGTTTGGAAGACTAACACTGCCTGATGTCAAGAGTTATATAAAACTAAAGCAATGGAGTCAGTGTGATACTGACGAGAGAACAGACAAACAGATCAATAACACAGAATAGAACACCAAAAACAGACCACCTAAATGTAATTGACTACTCGTTGACAAAAAAGGAAAAGCAATAAATGGAGAAAAATAGTTTTCCAACAAATAATGTCAGAACAATTGTACATCCACATGCAAAAAAAAAATTAATCTAAACACAGATCTCACAACCTTCACAAAATTAACTCAATGGATCACAACCTAAATGTAAAATGTGAGACTATAAAATTCCTAGAGGATAATAGAGAAGAAGTCTAGATGATCTTGGGTATGGTGATGATTTTTTAGACACAACACCAGAGGCATGATCCTTGATTCAAAGAACAGATAAGCTTATTTCATTAAAATTAAAAACTTCTGTTCTGTGAAAAATACTGGTAAGAGAATGAGGAAATAAGCCAGAGACTAAGAGAGAACATTTGAAAAAGACATGCCTGTTAAAATGCTATTATCTAAAATATACAAGGAACTCTTAAAACTCAACAATAAGAAAAGAAGCAACATAATGAAGAAATGGGCATAAGATTTGAACACACATCTCACAAAAGAAAATATACAGATGGTAAAGAAGCGTATGAAAAGATCCTCCAAATCATATGTCATTAGATAAACACAAATTAAAACAGCAATGAGACACCACCACACATTTATCAGAATGGTCAACATTCAGAATGGACAAGACCAAATATTGGAGAGTATGTAGAACAACAGTAACTCTCATTCACTGCTGGTAGAAATGCAAAATGGTACATCCAGTACAAGACAGTCTGGTAGTTTTTCTTACAAAACATACTCTTACATAGGATCATGCTCTTTAGTATTTATCCAAAGGAGCTAAAAACTGATGCCCACACAAAACCCTACAAACAGAAGTTTATAGCAGCTTTCATTCATAATTGCCAAAACACAAAAGCAACAAAGATAGCCATTAGTAGTTGAATGAATAAATAAACTATAGTTCATCAAAATAATGGAATATTAGCACTAAAAAGAAATGAGCTATCAAGCCATGAAACACATGGAGGAAACTTAAATGCATATTAGTAAGTTAAGAAAGCCAATATGAAAGACTATATAATATATGGTTCCAACTGTAAGACATTTTAGAAAAGGCAAAATTATGTAGAGAGTAAAAAGATCAGTGGTTTTCAGGGCATGGGAGAGGGAAGGATGAATAGAGGATTTTAGGGCTGTGAATATACTTTATGATACTACAATTATGGAAACATGTCATTATACATTTATCTAAACTCATAGAATGTATATGTTCACCATGTGTGAACTCTAATGTAAACTTTGGTCTTTTGGTAACAATGAGATGTGTTAATATAAGCTCATCAATTGTAATAAATGTACCTCTGGTGAGGGATGTTAATAATGAGAGAGACTATGCATGTGTTGGGTTAAGGAGTATATGGGAACACTCTGTACTTCCCCTCAATTCTGCTGTGAACTTAAAATTTCTCTAAGGAGTATCACCTGTTAAATATTTATTCTATTTTATGTAATTAAATATAAGGAAGCAACTCTGAACAGAAAGGTAGTTATTTTCCTCCTTTTTTCCCCATAAGAAGTGAGAATTTATTTGTATTCTTCTCCGCCAAGCTTAAGGCAATAGTTAAAATTGGAGTTCCAGTAAAAGATGTTTTCAAAATAATCTAAGTGGTTTGCACCAGCCTTTGCAAGCATTTTGCAAGCATTCTCATGGGAAAGTCTGGGATTTTTACCTTGCTGGTCATAATCTGAAGGCAAGTTCATGGTTTGGTCCTTTCAAACCTTTGAGCACCACACAAAGTAAAACAATATTCCTCTATGGTGGCACAGCGCCAGTCATGGACACCTCTCTTACAGAAGGGATTTTTAATCACAAATCCAACACAGATGGCTTCATATACATTCATTACCACTTATGAAAAGACAACTGAAAAATGGCCCTCCTGCAATGTGGGTCTGTTTCAGTCAGCATGCTCACTGCCATGACCCCAAACTCTTGACGATTGCAACGGAGAAGGAAGATTTATTTGCTCCCAGTTCTGAAGATTTGAGAGGTTCCAGTCCATGTTAGGCCACATCTGTGGAGCTCAGGGCGAGGCAGCAGGAAGCAGAGAGAACATGAGGGAGGGACTCTGCTCTCACATCATGGAGGCCAGCAGCAGAGAGAGCCACAAGGGGAGAAGGGACACATTTATAGTTCCTAAGGCCACAATCCCAGGGACTCCTCCTCAGCAACCAAGCCCCACCTCCAACATGGCTGCCCTATCCATGATGTAACATCTGGGGGACATTCTAAATCCAAATCATAACAGGGTCTTTACTCCCCATTATGGTCTTTATGGTCTTCTTCCCAACAGTAATCGACTCACCTCTTCCTTACCACCATTGTGATCAGCTACAGTCTAATTCCACCCAAAGGAGTGAGTGTGTGTGTGTGTGTGTGTGTGTGTGTGTGTGTGTGTGTGTGTTACTGGGGACTAGACTCAGGGGCATTCTATCTCCAAGCTACATCCCCAGCCCTATTTTATTTTTATTTTTGAAACAGGGTCTCACTAGGTTGATGAGAGTCTCACTAATTGATGAGGCTGTCCTCAAATTTGCAATTCTCCTGTCTCAACCTTCCAAGTACTGGGATTACAGGCATGCACCACCACTCCAACCCCACCCAAAGGAATTTAAAACATCCTTACTTCTCCCTAAGACATGCAACAAAGAGCACTCAGATTGCATAGATGGCTGGGCAGAGACACAGAAACAACAGAACTTTTAGAGAGCAAGAGAAGGCCAGCAGCACATGTCTTCCAGAGCACTGGAGGGAAGCAAAAGGCTTTAGCAATAGCACTGATAAAAACTACAACACAAGAGTGAACAGAAAAGAGGCTTAGGACTCTGAAAAATCCCCTGACACATAGCCTTAGTCAACAAAGGTCCTCAGACACTGAGACCCCAAATTTCCCACCAGCATGTTGACACCTACCAGCTTCTCTTTCTGCTCCTTCTACTAGGCTGTGTCTCTTCATCTCTCTTCCTTTATCTTCTCTCCCCTCCTCTCCTCTTTTCTCTGTTAATAGTCCTCGATCTTCCTTCTCCCACTGAAGGCTATGTTGGTAGCCATGACAAGTTCCCCTTTTGGAATCCGTGGTAACTGGGGCTGGTTTGGCGAATCTATGAGTGGGATGGCTAAGGGAGGTCATTTACCTGTCACTGCTCTTGAAGAGGTAAATAAATACTTAATACCACTTTCCCTAAACTCTAGTCTAGGGACTTTGGACACATGCTTACCCAACTCCCTGTACTGTCCCAACCGCATAGCTAGAGTTCCCAGAATCTGTGGTAGAGGGAAATAGAGTTGAAACATTGGTCACCAACACAGGAATTGACATAACTATCAATCATCACTGCAAGGGCAGTAGCATTTCCTGCTCCCAGAGTGGCAAGGACAGCAGTCAGTGGGTACCGACAGCAATGCATCTGGGACCTCTTGTTGAACCCTGGTTTCACTCACATCGACCTCAGCAGACAGACACACCCCAGGTGACTAAGAAAATGCTGACATCTGTGCCCACTGTCAGAAAATCTGATGCAACTGGTCTGAGGTGCGGCCTGGCAATGGGGTTTTCTGAAGCTCCCCAGTGATTCCAACGTGTAGACAGAGCTATAACCCACTGGCCTCCAAAGCGAGGACTGAAGCATGAAAGGAACCAGAGAGAGAACGTAGTTCCTCCTGATCTGACTCACGGAAGGGAGGAGAGTCCTGTTTTGCTGAGCACTCTGGGTGTCAGGCACATCCTTATGTTCATCTGTGTGATCCTCACAATACTCCTAAGATACTGCTATTTCTCACTTACCTAAGAAGAAACAAGCTCAGAGAGGGAAAGTCTGAACCCCAAGCCACACTGCCAGCTTCAGAGCTGGACCTCGACTCCTCCTGAGCTCTCTCCTGGAGTCCTGCACCAGTCTCCCTAGCTCCAGTCTTTCCTCCTCAAACGCATCCTCTCCAAGTTGAAAGAGAATTGTACCTAAAACACAAATCCGACTCCTTAGCCTGCAAGAGACAAAATTCCAGTCCAAAACTGCTTGAGACTAAAATGAAACGGACTGGTTCATGTAAATCTTATCCCCAAGTTGTGTGTTTGGTTAGATCCAAAAATTCAAATATCATCAGTTATATTGTCTTTCCAGCTCTTGGCTCCACTCTCTATAAATTCATTTATTGTTTTTGCCCACAAATATTTATTAGAAACATACCAAATGTCAGGATTACACTGGGCACTGGATGTAGAGCGAAGAATGTGATTTCTTAAATGATGAAAGAGACGGTATGCAAAGCTATGAGTCTATTCCTCAGCTCATTCCTCTAGCTAAACCCAAGTACTTCTCAGCATGTATAATCCTATGGCTCCCTTGATAGATATTCTGTCTATAGTTAGACTTATGGATAACTTTAGTGCACCCAAGATCATCTGACAAGGCCCCAAAGAGAGAGCTTGCTTCATTCAATATTGCCTATGCCCTTGGCCACACAGTGTGTATGTCCGACAGGACATCTGAGATTATTTCCCAGTCTGTGCTTCATTTACCCCTCTCCTCTTCACATATATGTGTATCCCACCTCTGGAACCAAAATCTGTATTAGTCAGAATTCACAGGATATGTATATTATAAAAGGAGATTTATCAAATCGGCTCACAGTCCAAAGTGGTGTAGTCCCAAGCTGCCGCCTGCACGCAGTGAGCTAGAGGAACCAGCAGCTGGTCGAGCGGTCCAAGAGCTGGAGTCTCAGAAGAGGAGTGGCCAATAATGCAGCCTCCGTCCATGACAGAAAGGCCAGGAAACTCCATGGAGAAATATTGGTGAAAGTGCAGTTCAAAAAGCAAAGGGGCTAAAACCCAACATCTCAGGCAAGAGGGGACGCACCCGCACTCAGGAAGAACCACCTTCATGCCACTTCCTCTTTCTTTCCATCTGGGTGCCCAGCCTATGGAAACAGTGCTTCCCACGTTTAGGGTGGGACTTCCCCCTCCATCTGCTGTTCCTCATGCCAATCAGCTCATCAACACACCTGGAATCACATAATCTTAGGTCAAGTTGACAATCCAGATTAGTCATCACAACATACATATATCTTCCTTTTTCATGATTCTTATCCAAATCCTACCTATCCTTGTTTTGGTATTGAGGATTGAACTCAGGTGCATTCTACCTTCGAGCTACACCCCCAGCCTTTTTTTTTTTTTATCTTTGTTAGGGTCTTGCTAGGTTGCTGAGAGTCTCCATACATTGCTGAGGCTATCCTCAAACCTGCGATCCTCCTGTCTCAGCCTCCCAAGTACTGGGATTACAGGGGTGTGCCACCCGCCCGGTTACTACCCATCCTTCTAATAAGATTGTGCAGCACAACCTTTAGTACATTTGCTTTCACAGATCTCTCTCACCTTCCTAATGTTCTATATTCTTAGGGGCTTTCTATCTTAGGATTTGATTAATTATCTTGGCTTGTTCATTATTTGTTTCAGGACTTTGTATACCTCATACTTCATAACCAATAACATGAATTTTTTCTATTATGTCACTATGATTTAACTCTGATATATTATAAAAACTTCTCTAAGTTTTTTTTTCTTTTCTTTTCATGCCCCCATCCCCGTCCCTGGTTGTGGTACTAGGGACCAAACCCAGGGCCTTGCACATGCTAGGCAAATCCTCAGCCACTGAGCCATACCCCCAGCCATCAGTTTCAAAAAATTATTTATTTAAAGCAAAATTATAAATCAAGTATATTAATTTAAATCCCTCCACCTATGGCAAATATATATATGAGTAAACCTCAAGCTGTGACTGAAAATTACACTCAAATGAAACTTAAAGACATCTATAAGAAACCAAATGGTTTCAGTGATTCTTATATGACCAAATAATCATGTTTTAGATATTTTTATAAGTGGCATTATAATACAATTAAATAATGACTAATTTTCCTTGTCAATCACTCTCCCACTTAAAATACTTTATCTGAATGTTACCTAGTTCTATGGATTCTTCTTCTTTGTTTCTCTTTTGGTTTTGGTTTGGTTTCTATTGTGATTTTAAACTTCTTTTCCTCTATTAGAGTTGCACAAACACACATTTAAAGAATCACATAGTTCTACAAAATGTATAACAATAAAGAGTAGTCCCCACTCCACCTAAGGTGCTGGGTTCAGTTCCCGACTGTGCGGGAAGTGCAATAGAATTCAGTAGATAGGAAGGAGGGACTTCTTCCGGTAAAAGATGGTTTGAACACATGCATCTAATGCTCTTCCCTCCAGAAATACCTCTATGAAATTTTGGGAAAGGCACACATTCACAGGGATAAAGGAGATCCCAGAAGAGTTGAGAGCTACATAATTCTGGAAGTTAGAAGACAGAAGAATGAGTGACAATTGAATTAAATTAGCAGTTCTGAGAAAATTAAATCCTTAACCAGCAGGGAAAGCCCAAGAAACAAACCAACTTTTACCACAGGATGAATTCCAGAAAGTCTTAAGAAATGGAAACACCATGCGTTACTGGAATTGGGGTTGACGTGGGACTAGAAACAGCAAGATCAACGGAAAGCCTGCTTTAAAATCCAGTCCTGTATCTTCCCCTTTCATGGGAAGCATTAGTGTTTTCCCCACCACTACAGAAGACTAGAGGTTTATTTTTGAAAAAGAGGGGCAGAAAACTCCAAGCACAATTCAGTACAAGAATATTATACTGAATAGAGAGAAGGTATCTGAAATTTTATATGCCAAAAGTGAAGGTCCTGAGCCTTCTTATGTTGCATGAAATTTCTGCATGATTCTTTTATTGTTTTCATGATGTCTATAGAATCAGTAGTTATATCCCTTTTCATAACTAGAGGTAATTTGTGTTTTCTCCCTTGTTTGATCAGTCTTGCTAGAAGTTCATCATTTGTTATAATCTTTTCAAAGAATGAATTCTTGGCTTTGTTGCTTTTTCTGTATGGTATTTCGACGCACTATTTTATTAACCACCACTCTCATTTGTTTCTACCTTCCACTTCCTTTGGGTTTAATTTGTTCCTACTTATCTAACTTAATAAGGTAGAAACTAAAGCAGTGGCTTTAAGCCTTTCTCCTTTTTTAATACACATATTGAGAGCAAATTTTATTCTGAGTAATGCTTCAGCACTATTCCATGAGTTTTGGTATATGATAATGTCCTTATCATTCAGTTCAAAATATTTCCTCTTTTTCATTGTGATTTCTTGTGTCCAGTGAATTATTTAGAAGTGTATTGATTACTTTCCAACATTGGAAAATTTTTATATAACTGATTTCTTTTTTTTTTTTTGGAGGTACTGAGGATTGAACCCAGAGGCATTCTACCTCCGAGCTACACCCCCAGCCCTAATTTTTATTCTTTATTTTGAAACAGCGTCTCACTAAGTTGCAGAGGACCTCACTAAGTAGCTGAGGCTGGCCGCGAACCCGGATCCTCCTGTTTCAGCCTCCCAAGTACTGGGATTACAAGTGCGCACCACCATGCCCGGTTTATAACTTATTTCTAATTTATTTCTACATTGTCAGAGGACATACTCTGTGTGATTTAATTTACTGTCAGTTGCTTTATGATGCTGTATGAAATTTTTTCAGTAAACATTCATATGTACTCGAAAAGAATGTGCATTCCAGCCGGATGTGGTGGCACACCTATGATCCCAGTACTTGGGAGGCTGAGACAGGAGGATTGCAGGTTCAAGGATAGCCTCAGCAATTTAGTGATACTCTTAGTAACCTAGCAAGACCCTGGTTCAAAACAAAAACTTTGGAAAAGGGCTGGGGGTGTAGCTTGGAGGTAGAACACCCTCGGGTTCAATTCCCAGTACTGAAACAAAACAAAAAGAATGTACATTCCACAGTTGTAGGTCTAATATTCTCTATATGTAAATTCTGTCAAGTTAATTCATGTGGTTTATAACTTCTATATTTTTACAGATTTTCCTGCTTGCTCTAGGAATTGCTATGAGAGGTTTTTAAAGATTTCGCATGGCCGGGCGTGGTGGTTCACACTTGTAATTCCAGTACTTGGGAGGCTGAGACAGGAGGATCACAGGTTCAAAGCCAGCCTCTGCTACTTAGTGAGGCCCTCGGCAACTTAGTGAGACCCTGTTTCAAAATAAGAAATAAAACAAAATAGGGCTGGGGGTGTAGCTCAGAGGTGGAATGCCCCTAGGTTCAATCCCCAGTACTGAAAAGAAAAAGATTTCGCATAATTATTTTAAAGATTTTTGTCTGCTAACTTCAACCTCTACACCAGCTATTGGTCTTCTTCTGCTGTTTGCTTTTTCTCATGATGCTCAGTCATGTAGTACTATGTAGTACTACTTCCTGCTATGAAAAGTGATTCTATAGTATATGAAAGAACTGTAGCAGCTCCGGTGGGTTAGTCTCAGCCAGGTGTGGTGGCACATGCCTGTAATCCCAGTACTTGGGAGGCTGAGACAGGAGGATCACAGGTTCAAGGACAGCCTCACCAAGTAGTGACACTCTCATCAACCTAGTGTATCCTGTTTCAAAATAAAAATAAAATAGAGCTGGGGATGTAGCTCAGAGGTAGAGTGCCCCTGGGTTCAATCCCCAGTACACACACACACACACACACACACAAATGGGTTAGTCTCAGTGAGCCTCACCTCCCCTCATTTCTTTTCCTTGTTGTGGCCCACAGTCAGATTAGTCTCTTTTCCTTCTCCCTGAAAAACAAGTAGAGTTAGTTCAGAGATTTTGACCTGCCCCTTTGTCTATCTCCACAGCTTCAAAAGCTGACAAATGTACTAAGGAGAGGCCCACTTTGTGCTTGAGGCAGGCCCACTCTCTCCGGCATGACTTTGTTTTTTAGACACCACCAGATTATGAGAGATGTGACTTTACCTTTCAGAAGCCCTTTGCCTACTTCCCAGCCTCCCATGGCGTCCCAGGCACTCAGGACCCCAGGTTCCCAATCTGTCACGAGGCCTCGCGTGACTGCCGAGAGCTGCAGTGCTTCCTAGTCCCCATAGCAGCATTCTTCTGCATGGGCCAAGCCCAGTGTTCAGCATGAACCCAGAATTAGGAAATGCTCCCAAGGGGGAAAAAAGAGACTGGAATTTTACAGAAAGTCCCCCTCGCCCAAGCATGTGCACCAATTCATCTATGATTTATTGGTTCATCATCTCTTCGCTGTCTTTAAATTTAAAATTCTCTTTATATTTGTTTGATTTCTGTGGTTGTTACAGGAGAAACACCTGGATGCTGCAAACTACTACATGTTCCCCAAAGCAGAAGAGGAGAGTGAGCTTTTTTTTAATTTTTTATTTACTTATTTATTTTTTGGCACTGGGGATTGAACCCAGGAACATTCTACCTCCAAGCTACACCCCCAGCCCTTTTTACTTTTTGTTTTGAAACAGGGTCTTGCTAGATTGCTGGGAGTCTCGCTAAGTTGATGAGCCTGGCCTCAAACCTGTGATCCTCCTGTAATCCTAGGATTACAGGCATACGCCACCACACCGGCTGATCTTTTTGATATATAAACCTAAACAAAGCATTCTCCCACTTAAATCTTTTTTTTTTTTTTTTTTTGGTACTGGGGATGGAACCCAGAGGCATTCTACCTCCAAGTTATACCCCCAACCCGATTTTATTTCTTATTTGGAAACAGGGTCTCACTAAGTTGAGAAGGGCCTCGCTAAATTGTCGAGGCTGTCTTCAAACCTGTAATACTCCTGTCTCATCCTCCCAAGTACTGGGATTACAAGCATGTGCCACCATGCCCAGCTAAATCTTTAATGACTCTCCATTATCCTTAAAATATAATCTAGAATCTTTAAGAGAGTTTATAAGAGTTTATGCCTGTGGCGTGGTGGTGCACACCTATAATCCCAGTACTTGGGAGTCTGAGAAAGGAGGCTCACAGGTTTGAGGACAACCTCAACAAGTAGTGAGTTGAGATTCAGCAACCTAGTGAGACCATTTCAAAACAAAAAATAAAATTGGGCCAGGCATGGTAGTGCATGTTTGTAATCCCAGTACTTGGGAGGCTAAGACAGGAGGATGGCAGGTTCAAGGACAGCCTCAACAAGTGGTGAGACTCTCATCAACCTAGTAAGACCCTGTTTCACAATAAAAATAAAATAGGGCTAAGGGTGTAGTTCGGAGGTAGAATGCCCCTGGGTTCAATCCCCAGTACCACACAAAAATACATACATACATAAATAAAAAATAAAACAAAGCCGGGCATGGTGGAGCACACTTGTAATCCCAGTACTTGGGAGGCTGAGACAGGAGGATCACAGGTTCACGGACAGCCTCAGCTACTTAGAGAGGCCCTCTGCAACTTAGTGAGACCCTGTTTCAAAATAAAGAATAAAAAATAGGGCTGGGAGTGTAGCTTGGAGGTAGAATGCCCCTGGGTTCAATCCCCAGTACCGCAAAATAAAAAAAAAAACACAAAAAAACCCCAAAAAATAAATAAAATAGTTTATGAGGTCCAGGAATATAGCTCAGTGGTTGCTTGCCTAGTATGTGCTTCTATCCCCAGCATCACACACACAAAAACAGAGTGTATGAGACCTCTCATGATAAGACCTTGATCTGAGTGTGTCGTGTTCTCTCCCGCCCTGGGGCTCTGCATCACTGACCACTCTTGCTGGAATGCACTTCCTTCATGGCTCCCTGTTCATCTGACTCTTACTTGTTCATGGGGATCCACCTCAGCCCTCCTTTTGAAGAAGGCCATTTAGAACACTCAGAGCTGATTTAAGGGCTCCTACCTAAATTCTTTTGTCAAATTGAATTGTTTGCTTAGCATGCACGAGGCCCTGGATTCTGTCCCCAGCACATGTGCACGTGCATGCACACACACACACACACACACAAACAATAACTAGAATGGTAGGTCCTTCTTACTGCTCTGTACGCCCTACTAAGCTCACATCTCCTGTGTGGTGACTGAGCCTGTGTCCTGTTTGCCATCAGTGGAGCATCTAGGATTAGAATTTAGCCATATGGACTCTGAATATTAGTTCTGCTACTTCCTAGCTATCTGAAATTGATCAAGGTTTTGAGTCCCAGATTCTTGATTTTTAATAGAGAGAGAAAAGTGCTTACCTAATGGATTTGGACAAAAGGAAACTAAGCCCTGGAAAATGGATGGAGGGTCCTGACATCAAAAACGGCTCATAGGAAAGAACCATAATGAATACATAGAACAGGGGAGGATAACTAGGAAAAAAAAAGAGGAAACAAACAGGTATGGTGGCGCATGCCTATAATCCTAGTACTTGGGAGGCTGAGACAGGAGGATCGCAGGTTCGCAGCCATCCTCAGCAACTTAGACCCTCCACAACTTAGTGAGACCCTGTTTCACAATAAAGAATGAAATAGGGCTGGGGGTGTAGCTTAGAGGTAGTGTAAACCACACTATAGGTACAATGTGTACCAGTAGGTATACACTAGTACTGGGGATTGAACCCAGGGGCATCAAGGTCTTGCTAGGTTGATGAGGTGCTCACTAAATTGCTGAGGCTGCTGGCCTCAAACCTGCAATCCTCCTGTCTAGCCTCTCAAGTACTGAATTACAGGCACGTGCCACCATACCCAGCTTAGAATCCATTTTCTGAGTACCAGGTGTAATCCTAAATTAATATTACTGCATATTCTGGACAATCTGGGAAGTTTATTTCCTTACCTGAGCCAGCCAAGCTTCCTATCTATCTCAGTCAGTGATCAATTTCAGAGAACAGAATCTACTATTCTAGCTAACTTATTGAAAGTTTATTACAAGGTTGATTCATGGTCGTTAGGTGTCTTAAAGAATTATTGAAAAGAAAAGAAAGAAAAAGGTCAAGGTAGACAGACATTCCTTGGAATGATGCCAGCAAGGGCAAAGCTGTCCCACATGATCAAGGAGCCACCTGAGAGCCTGAGACACTCCGGCACCACAGCCCGATTGTCACAGTCAGGAGGCTGCCAGCCAGCGCCGCAGCAGTGTCAGCTGAAAGGAAAGAGCAGAAAGAATGGCCACAGAGGCTCTGCCTGGCTTCCGACGCGATAAGAACGCCTGAACTTCTGACTGACAAATGTCAAAGGCGTCCAGAGTCCACGCTGAAGATGGCCTGGGAGCAAGGCGGAGTGTCTTAATGGAACCCCTGTGTAGAAGATAGGCTTGGCAAATTATTATCTACTACAAAGGAATCCCGTTTATCTGTGTGGAGAGCTAGAACCCTGTAGCATGGACAACTGAAGGCTATGGGTAATTGTGGGGAAAATCATTTTAACCAGCATCTATAATCTCTTTCTTTCTGATCATTTTAGTGGGAACAATAAGGAATAGCAAAGTGTTTTGACTTTTGTTTTTGCTTCTGCACGCCTCTTCCCACAGCGCACTAATAAGTTGTAAAAGAGCCGAAAGGAAGACAGCTGTCAGGAAGAAAAACAAAATACTTAGATCATTCATTCATTGGGTAATCAACCAAGGAAAAAGTGAGCATTGGCTGAATGTTTTCATACTGCGATGTTTACACCCACAATAAAATATTTAAGAACACAGAGACAAAGACAGATGGGCGAAGAATTTAAAAAGTTGAGGTTTTTGAGTAAGAGTTCAAAATAAATTTTTAAATAGACATATTAAAGCATAGAAGGGGAAAAGTAAGGACCAAAGAGCCAAGAGGGAATACTTTAATCTGGTTCATAGTATTTGATTTAAAATGTTTGCAATGGAACTAATTTTTGTTCCAGCCAATAAAGCCTCAGCCAAGTGGGCATTCTAGTCCATCTTGCTTTTCTGTGAGCCTAGCTGGTCATTTTGAGCACACTCTAAATGAGGCAGGTGGTATGCCTCCTGCTATTTGAACCCCCAGGGCTCTTTCCTTAAAAGAGGCCTTGTGCCCTCTTCTTAGTCCACTTGACCTCCCAGGATTCAGCTGTCTGTCTCGCCTTTCAGCTCACTCACCAGCTATGCTTTCTCCTGAGATGCCCCCTCCCCCAGACTAGCATGTAGTTGGCATTCAAAGGTTTGCTGAATTAACTAATTAGAGAATGATCAGATAGAACAGTCTACCTAGCCCCACATTTCTTTGTTGTTGTAAAAATTAAACACGTGTGTGGTGTGTGTGTGTGTGTGTGTGTGTGTGTGTATGTGTGTGTGTGTGAATGAGGGATTGAACCCAGGGGTGTTCTACCTCCGAGCTACACCCCCAACCCTTTTTTATTTTTTATTTGGAAAACATGATCTCATTAAGTTGCTGATGCTGGCCTTGAACCTGTGGTCCTTCTGTCTCAACCTCCCAAGTATTAGGATTACAGGTGTGCACCAGGATACCTGGCTAACAAGCTGATTTTAAAAATATTAGTGTGCCACAGTGAATATAAAAAATTACAAAGTCTGGGCTCTTAATAAATTGGCCTTGTTCAGCCAGGTGCAGTGGCGCACACTTGTTATCCTAGCTACTTGGGAGGCTGAGGCAGGAGGATCGCAAGCCCAAGGCCAGCCTTAGGAACCTAGTGAGACCTTTCCTCAAAATAGAAAATAAAATGGCCCAGGGATGTAGCTCAGTGGTAAAATGCCCC
This sequence comes from Glis glis, assembly GCA_004027185.1. Lineage (NCBI taxonomy): Eukaryota > Metazoa > Chordata > Mammalia > Rodentia > Gliridae > Glis > Glis glis. The sequence goes on along the minus strand of PVJS01000881.1, from coordinate 14,135 downwards.
TGTATTTAATAAAGGAGAAGGAGAAGGAGAAGGAAAGCCGCGCGTGGTGGCGCACGCTTGTAATCCCAGTACTTTGGGAGGCGGAGACCGGAGGATCTGGGTTCGCAGCCAGCCTCAGCGCTCTCTCTCTCTCTCTCTCTCTCTCTCTCTCTCTCTCTTTCCCTGTCTCTTTCTCTCTCTACTTAGTGAGACCCTCCACAACTTCGTGAGACCCGGTTTCAAAATAAAGTATAAAAAATAGGGCCGGGGGCGTAGCACAGAGGTAGAATGCCCCTGCGTTCAATCCCCGGTACTGCAAAAAAAAAAAAAAAAATGGAGGAGAGGGAGAAGAAGAAAGAGAAGGAGGAGAAACAAGAGGAAGAGGAAAGAGAAGGAGAAGAAGAAGGAGAAGGAGGAAGAGGAAGAAGAAGCCAGAGGACAGCCTTAGGAACTTTGAGACCTTGTCTCAAAATAGAAAATAAAAAGGCCTGGGGATATAGCTCAGTAGTAAAGTGCCCCTGTGTTTAATGAAGAAGGAGGAGGAGCAAGAGGAGGAGGAGGAGGAGGAGGAGGAGGAGGAGGAGGAGGAAGAGAACAATGATGAGAGCATTGTTGTCCCTATTCTCTAATTTCTGAAACTCCATTGATACCCAGGAGTCCCTCCCAGCTTGGAACACCCTTCAGTTGATCCTGGATTCTAGGTTAAGCTGTGCAGCCCTATCTCCAGCCTGAAGCACAGCAGGACCACAGCCAATGTTGACTGATGGTGAGAACCTGGATAAAGAAGGCTCACTTCCCCTCACTCCAAAGATTCTCCCCCTGTGCATGGGATCTTCACAGACCAGCTTAGAGACTTTATCTCACTCCTCCCAGTGCCCGGGACTACTGCCATGGTGGCAGGTTGTGTTAACAATAGCAGTGGCAACACTGCCCATCCTCTGCGCTCGTCCTCACACTCTTCTAACAACGTGATCCTGACACTTCATCCCAGTGTGGTCTATGCTCCTTCCCCTTGAATCTGTGGTTATGATAGAAGTGGTACATGTGACTTCAGGAGCAGGGTCCTCAAAGGTGATATGGCTTCTGCAAGGGGGTCTTGGGTTGTTTTCTCTTGGAAACCCAGTTTGATGCAGCCCAAGGTAACTCAGGCAGAGACCACATGGAGGGGCCAGGTGGAGTGTCCCAGTGGACAGCCCCTGCCAACGTCCCCGCCAACAAGCCATTTCCAGGCATGCATGCGAAGACAGATGACTCAGACACTACCCTTTGAGTCGCTTAGCCTTTGACAAGCCCTCCCCACTGTGGTCTGCCCAAATTCTAAATTCACAATCCACGAACAGAGTAAAATGACTATTTTGTGCCACTAAATTTTAGGGAAGTTTATAATGTAGCAGTAGTTCCTAGAATGATTACTTGCCCTTATTTTTAAAAACTTACTGATTTCCAAATTCACGCTAGGCATGCATTTTTCAGTCCCTCCCCAAGACTACCAGTCTTCTACTGAAATCTGAAATGGTCTCCCCCTGGTCTTCAGAGGACTTGCAGCTGCCTCTTCTCTCTTCCTATTACTCTACTTGGCTTCAGTTCTCAGCCTTTCCCTTGGCCCAGTTCTTTCTGTATTATGTGTTGTTTGTCTGCAGCACAATAGCGATGTGGTTGCTAAGGCCGGGTCCACCCTTCAGTGATGCTGGGATTCTTCACCTATTATTCTAAGTTCAAGTCTAAGCCAAGTCTTTCCAGTTGCCATTTGGTGCAGATGGTGAAACTCTCTTCCCAGGAGTTTATTGTCCAACATGCTTCCTCCCCAGCAGCTCCCATCTGACTGGGCTTCCTTAGCTCCACTTGGGGGGTGGTTACAAGCACACTAGAGGGTTAACTTGATGGGTCGAGAGAACGCAAAAGTGCGTCACCTGTCATACTGCACAGCACACTGTAGGTACTCGGTGAATGATACTTTTCCTTGACCTCTCTTCTTTGTCAAAGAGTTTTAAATTCCCACATGATATTCCAGGAGATTGTTCCTAGTCTGAGAAATATTCTAAGTTCAAAATCCATTTTCAGAGCCAAAATGATTTTTGTGCTCTGTGACTAGTATTCAAACTGGATATTGTCCCAAACCGGAAGGTCTTAGGTATACTTTTGGTAGCAATACAAGCTTACCAATATTTTCACATATTACCAGTCATCACTATGATAATTCTATCAATAAAATTGTTTTGCAGCATTAATGCCAAATTCTGAGAAACTTTCATAAAATTTATTTTAATTTTTTCAGGTGTTATTTCTCCTTTAAGGGTCAAGAAGTTCACAGTCATGTCCCAAGGGCTTGGGAAGTTGTTGTTGCTGCTGCTGTTGTTTATTACTGTTTTAAAATGGACCATGCACTATTTTTATTTTAAAACAAAGTTTTTGACTCTGTGGGTCACTCACCCAAGTCAAGGCTGTTCTTGAATCTATGGGTTCATCAATTTTTTCGATTGAATAAATAATATATTGTAAGCTGCTTTTCTGTTATTTCTCAAGTATACATAGAAACTATCATAATTATCTGTTTATTTCAAAGTTCTACTGAATTCATTTATAATAGTTTTCATAATATTTTATTTTATCAATCAATAACTATTGAAAATATAATCATTATGATATGGAAATACAGGAAATATTTTCATTGTTTAAAAGGATCTTTCTCAGTACTTGGGAGGCTGGGACAGGAGGATCTGGGTTCATGGCCAGCCTCAGCAACTTAGTGAGGCCCTCCACAACTTAGTGAGACCCTGTTTCCTAATAAAAAAGTAATAATAAAATGGGACTTGGGGGTATAGCTCAGAGGTAGAACACCCCTGGGTTCCATCCCCAGCACCAAAAAAAAAAGTCTTTCTGCTCAACAAATTTCAAGAGTTATTTCTACCTATTTTCTCTTCTTGATTTGAAGAAGATGGATTTAGATGGTTACCCTAGGGCACTAAAGGAGATTTCTGGATTACAGATATTACTAATATGAAGATTGTTTAACCATACACAATGTTCATAATTTTAACCAAAGGAAAATAAGAGTTATCTCTGAACATAGGCAACATTATAATGCAGCAATCCAACTGGTGTATATGTGTGTGGGTTGTGTGTGTGCGTCTGTTTTATAGAGGGCAGAGGGTGTGTTTTTACACAGATTTCAGATGTAACCATACAGAACCTAGTGGTGAAATGCCTCGTGCGCCTTAGTCTGTGACTGCCATCCTAACCCTATTCCTAGAAGAATATTCTAAGATATTCTTCTGAGAAAACATTCACTTTAAAAAAATCTATTACAACTAGAGCAAACCTAAGTTTCAGATAGTTTCTACTTTCCCACACTTACATAATAAATAATAATTTTGCTAATCTTTTTCTGTATTACTTCTGGCTTATTTCTTAAACAGAAGGACTCCTGTTTCAAGAAAATCTATAAATGTCCACATTTTTTTCAGGAGCCTGAGTGGTCTCTACTATGATTTCAGTTTCATGGGGGGAGGGGGAGAGGAGTGGGTGATGGGAATCACATAAAAGTTATTGGTTCACTGCCATTATAATGAAAACCATGTGTAGAGGGAAATTTACGGCCATAAATTTCTCAGTGGACTTAACTTCTAATTAAAACCTCATAACAATCTTTTCCAAATAATGGACCTATTTCTGAGATAGTTCAACCTCATCGTTTCAGAAATAGACGTGGAGGATGCCAGTCGGGTGGTGCTTTGGGATAGCAGAAGAAAACTCAATAGCTACCATCTCTCAAAAAATAAAAAAAGGAGGTGTCGACTTTTTAAAAAAATGATATTTACTGAGCTGGGGGTGCTGCTGAACATTTGCCTAGCATGTGTGAAGCCCTGGGTTCTATCCCCAGCACTATAAGAAAAAAAAGAAAGATTTTTGCTGTACAGAATTAATATCCAGTAGGTCTCAAATATCCTATTTGGTTATGAAGCTCAAAAGGCATCAAATTTGCGAGGGGTAGGGAGTACTGGGGATTGAACCCAGGAGCATTCTACCTCTGAGATACACCCCCAGTCCTATTTTATTTTCTCTTTTGAAACAGGGTCTCACTAAGTTGTGGAGAGTCTCTAAAATTGTTGAGGCTGGCCGTGAACCTGCGATCCTCCTGTCTCAGTCTTCCAAGTACTGGGATTACAAGCATGCACCACCACACCTGACTTAAAGGCATCAAATTTAGATAACTAGTCTCTCTAGAAAGTGAGCATGCATACCCTAGACAGAATGCATATCATGTTGAATAAAAAAATTTACCTAAGCTTTGCATAGAAAGTAGCTCATGGTATATACTGCTTGTAGGTCCAAGGGGGATAGAGCCTGTGTGTTCATGAAACCACACTCCCATTCCTTGGATCCTGACCTCTTACGCAGCCCAGTTTCCCTCTTGGGCAACTCCCTTTGGCCAACCCAAACAGTGTTAACGAATTCCAGGAAGGAAGACAAGTGTTTTCCCAGAGGAAGGCAGATTACATAGAGGGGAAGACAAAAAAGGGCCACTGAGTCCAGCTTAAGCCACATTTCAAAAGAATTTCATGAAAGATGAAGAAAACATTTCCTTTCAGTTAGAATCATAAGGAGGGAACAATCATGTGGCCCCTAAAATATTACATTAACTGCCTTCTTTATTAAGGATTGTTTCTTCTCTCCACTGGACAATATGGGTAATGGTAATAAACATGTCTAATCTATTAGCTTAAGCAGGGTGCTTACTCTGCCCTAAGGAGCCCTCTTTGAACTCCTCTCTTTTTTTTCTGAAAGTCATAGCTAATCAAAAATCATAAGTCACTATTAAACCCAGTGAATCTAACGGGCGTATCACTTGTCTCTTAACATTAACTTATCGACTAAGAATATACCCTAATGATAGCTGATAGAAATTATAAATGGTACTTTTATTAAGCAAAATTACATTTAACCATAGGTAATACAGGTGAAAAACTCCCAGCACCAGCTCAACTAGAAAACACATGTAACTGCCTGTGTGCCAACTCAAATAGAGTTTTATTGAATGCACCTGATTTTAAGCCCCCTTTTAGTATTCCCTTTTAATGGCTTAATAAAAAGCAGTTATAGCCTAGCCAGCTTGTGCATATATGTTTAAAACACAGAAAATGACATCAGACAGGCTTATCAGTCTTTAGAAACTCGCCAGAAGCAGCCTAACATGAATTTGAAGTAACCAAAAAACAAAAAAAAAAACTATTTTTAAATTAACCTGGTCCTTTGTTGTAAACCATGTTCACAATCTGCTTAGTACATCTAAGGCCGGGCTCTCAAAGCTCTCAAGGCCCTTCATTCAAGCCCGGCCTTTATGTTCAGCAGCTCAAGCTGCTGACTGCGACAGAGACTCTGGATTATGACGGAAGAAGGGTACCTAGGATTGATCATTCTTCCCAAACATCTGCAGCCTTTGAGAGGGTGACCTGCTCAGAGGGCCTGGCAGCAGGCCATTATGGCCTGGCCTCTGCGTCCCCTCTCAGCTGCCACCGCACTGAAGTGCCAGGTGCAGGAGCCGGGCTCGAGAGGAGACTATTGAGAAGGGTAATGGTCACAGCGATTACACACTGATAATTATCCCTCCCTAGCTCCTCACTGCAGCCAACTGGTTGCTTCACCGATTATTTTCTCTTTCTTGCTGCAAATGGTATCCTATGGCTCGGGGCTGATTATATCTTTCTTTCTAGCAAGACCTTTCTTTCAAAATTATGTTGAATGCCGTTTTTTAGATTGTACCTATTTGCCACAAATCTGAAGAAAACGCTCTGGTGAATATTTCACGGTGCAAAGGTGGAGATTTAAAGCAAAATATTATACTCTTCATCCTCCTTTTAAGAAAAGAACTGAAATATATATGTGGGCCACTTGATATTTTCTTTTTAGTCTGTGTGTATTAGTTGAACAAGTTCTTAAATTTGTCTCTGTAGAACTTCTCTCATTTTCCCCTGCACAGCCTTGAGTTGTGTCTTGCTTCCATGCACTTCCCAAAGCCTGCCCTGTGCTTGCATTCACAAATGTGGCACCAATGTTACGTAATACAATAAAATAAATATGTTTATAGGAGAGCCCTATATGGCCAAAGACTAATTAAAAGCAGGCTGGAGCTTTTATTCCCCCATTAGAATGAGATATGAAAGCCAGAGTGTTTTCAGTTCAACAATGGTTTTCATTGCTATGCAACATGATTATTGAAGGCTGTCTGGACACTAGCTTCAAGTGCAGACTGTGCAAGGAACCGGAGCTGCTCAGCGATGCTAGCCTGGGTGACAGTCTGCCAAAACAGAGTGCCGTCAAGGAAAGAAACTTCAACATAGGTATTTAAAACTTAAACAACTGTAAAAGAGCAACATCCTCATTCAAATGAGTATAAATCCTTTCATCTAGAGTCTCAAAACTTAACCAATTTGCCAAGTTTTCATTAGCCTAGGAAAATTCCAAGTCTTATAGATGATTGCAACCAACATTAGTAACATCTTAAAAAGAGATTTAGCATTTCTGGAAATTTTGAAGCCATGGGGGATAAAGTTATTTTCCATCTTTTTGTTCTTTTCCTCAAAGAGTGGAAAAGTGGGAAAAGAAAGAAAAAAATCTAATGGTAATATTTAAGTCATGCAAATAGCCAAGCATATTTTCTAAATCTCAGATAACATTGCTCCCTTATGAATATTAACTGTATTATGTAGAAATCGGTTTGTTCATAAAATTATCATATTTATAATAAATTTCAAAATAAACCTTATTTGAATAAATTATACAGTTTATTAGTTGAACTTCTTTTTAAAAAATAAACAGAAACCAATGTTTGAACTTTATGGAGTCCAGTATTTCTTTTTTAACTTAACTTTTTTTAAACTATGAGAAGTCAACCAAGACTATAAAGGAGAAGAATCAATGTTTTAACATGTCTCCTACTGTGTTAAATGGATTCAGAGCACTTATTTTTTAGAAATGAATTTGAGAAGAAAAAAGGATAAAATACAAAATTCATCAGCTATTACTTTTTCTATATAAAATATTATCTGGTTCTCCTTTGGAACCATATATTCCATGAGACATTATTTGAAAAGCCCTTTCTCTCTCTCTCATATATATATATTTATTTATCTCACTTTTATTTTTTGTGGTACTGGGGATGGAACTCAGGGGCATTCTACCTCCAAGTTACACCCCTAGCCCCATTTTATTCTTTTATTTTGAAACGGGGTCTAAGTTGCAGAGGGCCTCACTTAGTTGCTGAGGCTGGCCTCAAACCTGCAATCCTCCTGTCTCAGCCTCCCAAGTGCTGGGATTACAAGCATGCTCCACCACGCCCAGCTATCCCTTTCTCTGTTTGCAGTGTGGAAACGTCTCCCTGTTAGAAGTTGTTCTCGCCATTCTGCTGAGGGAAATAAATAAAATGGAACTTTGTGCCAACCTGAGCATAAGCACCCGGTAACAAATGGCAGATGCAGACTGAGCCCTGGGGGCCCTCAGGGTTGACTGTCCCCGCTCACCCATTCTCCTGTATTGACTCGACTCACACTGCCTTTGTGGATTTCCCACTTAAGGCCAGGTTGTTAGGGATTCCACTAGGGTTTATGTATAAGTTGTAAAAATCACCTAATATGGACTCAAATGCCTGAATTATATCTAACTCAAATATCACATCAACTGCGATTAAGACTATTTAGGTGTTTTCACACATTTATATATATATATATATTTTTTTTTTTTTTTTTTTTTTGCGGCGGTATCGGGGATTGAACCCAGGGGCGTTCTACCTCCGCGCTACACCCCCGGCCCTATTTTTTATACTTTATTTTGAAACCGGGTCTCACGAAGTTGCGGAGGGCCTCACTAAGTAGAGAGAGAGAGAGACAGGGAGAGAGAGACCAAGAGAGCTGAGGCTGGCCGTGAACCCGGATCCTCCGGTCTCCGCCTCCCAAAGTACTGGGATTACAAGCGTGCGCCACCACGCCTGGCTCACACATTTATAAATCTAAGGTTAAGAGTCATTAAAAATTTTGCCCAAGGCCCTGCTCTTCTGCTCTCTCTCTTTTATTTTTATTTATTTGTGTGTGTGTGTGTATATATATGTGTGTGTGTGTGTGTGTGTGTGTGTGTGTGTGTGTGTCTGTGTCTGTGTGTGTGTTTTACTGGGGATTGAACACAGGGACATTCTACCTCTGATCTATACCCCCAGCCCTATTCTATTTCTTATTTGGAAACAGGGTCTCACTAAGTTGCAGAGTTAGTGAGCCTGGCCACAACAGGGCTATAACAAAGTACCTGAGGCTGGATACTTTATAAGAAAAGAGATTTATTTAGCTCACAGTTCTGGAGGTCCATGAGCAGGGCAAGGGTCCCCCTGACTGCATCCCAACATGGTGGAAAAGCAGAAAGGGAACTAGTTGAGTGCAGAAGGGGTCAAGCACATGGGATGGCCTTGCTTTATGACAATCTGCTCTCAAAAGAACTAATTCAATCCTGGAAACCAATGTGGATTCCTTCTGAGGGCATGCCCCCAGGACCTGATTACCTTCCATGAGGGCCCCCTCTTAGAGGTTCCACCATGGCCACACTGCCACCCTGGGATCAAGCTTCTAGAACATGACCCTTTGGGAGACACGCTCAAACAGATCCAAACCATAGCACATGACTTGTAGATATCTTCTTTTCTCTCTTTTATCCCCTTATTCTCTTATTTTGAATCAAACTGGACACAATAGCATTGAATCTATTGACTATGTATTAAGAGTTGTTAGCAGGGCATGGTGGCAAACTCCTGTAATCCCAGTACATGGCAGGCTGAGACAGGAGGATCGCAGGTTCAAGGCCAGCTTCAGCAATTAAATGAGACCCTGTTTTAAAATAAGAATAGCACTGGGGATGTATCTCAGAGGTAGAATGTGCCTGCATTCAATCTCCAGTACCACACAAAAAAAAGGAGTTGTTTAATGCACAGGCCTCTCAATTCAACCACCAGCACCAACAAACAAAACAAGAATAAATAGTCACCCTAGCACACCCAAGTTTCTGTTATGCAGTTCTATAATTGGAGAAATTATACAGCTGAATCTTTCAGTGTGTGTGTGTGTGTGTGTGTGTGTGTGTGTGTGTGTGTGTTACTAGAGATTGAACCCAAGGGTGTTCTACCCCTGAGCTACACCCCCAGCCCTATTTTATTTTTTAATTTTGAAACATGGTCTTGCTAAGTTGCCGAGGGTCTCGCTAATTCACTGAGGCTGGCCACGAACCTGTGATCCTCCTGTCTCAGCCTCCCAAGTGCTGGGATTATAGTCATGCACCACCAGACCTGGCTTGAATCTTACACTCTAGCATCTTTTCCTTTGAGCAAATGTGACTCCTTTTGCTACTCACAATGTCACTCCCTCATAATTGGACAATCACCCTTCATTCCTTCACATTGTGAGGCAGGACTTTTGCTTGTTACTGTCATCTGGGGGATGACACAGTTGGGGAAATATTAAACACTTTATGGAAAAACTTCAGAGGAAAGTCTATTTTTACTTTTTTATTGTGGTCACACTCACTAGTTAAGAATATACATAACATGGAAGAAATTCCCAGAGTTTTTAATTAAATCCCAGACATGCAGGAGTTAAAGATATTGTTATAGGTGTCGAGTGCAGTTCAAAAACCAATGCTGTGGCGTGGATTTGAGTTGGCCGGTCTTTAAAGGGACAGTGTTGAGGGTAATTCTTCTGTTTAACCTCTCTTAACCTCTTGGCGGTGTGTGACTTGCAATTTTCTTAGTCATAATGATGTCACCAGTGTGTTTTTCACTCTAAATTCTCAAACTCAAATGCATAATTAAACTGAACTACCTTCTCTCTCCACCCTAGAAGCATTTATACATTAGCTCACTTGCAAAAAATACATTATTTTGCTAAGTTTAAAAGCTAACTGGATGTTCTTGGTTTTTATATTTTCTCAGGAAATTCAATGAGTTCTTAAAATTCCCAAGATTTTTATTTTCCACAAAAAGCATGCATTAATAATGTATTTGTTTTATAAAAACTTGAATTTCGGGGGGTACTGGGGATTGAACCCAGAGGCATTCTATCACTGAGCTACTTTTTATTTTGAAACAAGATCTCACTAAGTTAGTTGCCCAGGCTGGCCTTGAACCTGCCATCCTCCTGTCTCAGCCTCCCAAGTACTAGGATTGTAGACATGCACCACGGTGCCCAATTCCATCTTTTATTTTAGTAATTTAATTTCTCCCTGGAATTCTTCAATGACCCACTGTTTGTCCAATACTATCTTGCTCAATCTATATTGCATTTGTTTAATTTCTGTAATTTCTCTTATTGTTGATTGCTAGTTTTATTCCATTGTGATCTGAAAAGATGCAAGGAATTTTTTTGCATTTCTTTTCTTTTATTTGTATTTGTTAAAACTTGCTTTTATGACCTAATAGGTTATCTATTTTGGAAAAAGTTGCATGTGCCAATGGAGAAAAGATGTGTTTTATGAAGCAATTGGATGGAATATTCTGTAGATGTCTGTTAAGCGCGTTTGATCTTTAATGTAATTTAACTGTGATTTTGTTGTTATTGTTGTTGTTGTTTTTTCTGGATGATCTATTAGTGCTATTGGGGTACTGAAATCATGTAGTATTATTGTATTAGGGCCTATCTCTCTGTGTATGTCTAGTAGTATTTGTTTTATAAAATTTGGTGCTCTGACATTCAGTGCACCTATATTTATAATCATTATACCTTCTTGGTGAACTGTTCCCTGGATCAATACATAGTGACCTTCTTCATCTCTTCTGACTTTGGATTAAGGTCTATTTTGTCAGCTATAAATGTAGTTACTCCTCTTTGCTTTCTGTTTCCATTTGCTTGGAATATCATTTTCCATCCTTTTACTCTCAGTCTTTGTATGTTTTTCAGGGTAAATGAGTTTCTTACAAGCATAATGTTGTGGGTCTTGTTTGTTTCTAATCCAATCAACCAATGTGCATCGTTTAGTTGGAAAATTGAGACCATTTACATGCAGAGTTATTATTAAAATGTATATAGTTATTCCTGTCATTTTGTTGATTTTCTTCAAGTTGTTTTGAATATCCTATGTTCATTTCTTCCTGTCTTATTCATCTTGGACATTTGATGGTTTACTATAAAGATAATTTTTTATTCTTTTTTCTCATTTGTATATATACTCTTCCAGTGAGATTTATTCTTCCTGATATTCTCATGATTGTGTTAGTCTTTCTTCCTCTTCTGGGTGCAGGATTCCCTTAAGCAGCCTCTTTCTAGCTTGAAACACATTGTTCCATTTCCTCCTGGCCTTTAGAATTTCCGTAGAGAAATCTGTTACTCGGATTGATTTGCTTTTAGATCTTACTCAATGCTTCTCTCTTGCAGCTTATAATATTCTTTCTTTGTTGTGTACCTTTGTCATTGTTCTGTCATAGAGAGGTTCTTTTCTAGTCATGTCTATTTGGGGTTCTATATGCCTCTTGTACCGGATGTCCATGTCTTTCTTGAGATTTGAGAAATTTTCTGCTATTATTTCACCAAGTAAGTTTTCTATGCCCTCAGCATGTAGTTCTTCTCCATCTGGCATGATGATTATTTGGGCGTTTGTCTTTTAATGGTGTCCCAGAGATCTAATATGTTCTTTTAATTTTTTTCCCAGGGTCTAAATGAACTATCATATGCATAGTAACATATTATATGCACACTAGCATATCATATGCACATGCATAATTGACTGCAAACTCCAATACTGTTATTTCTTTTGCTTGATCTAGTCTGCTATTGAGGCTTTCAACTGTTTGTTTGTTTGTTTGTTTGTTTGTTTGTTTCTGGTGCTGAGGGTTGAACCCAGGGGCATTCTACCGCCAAGCTATACCCCCAACACTATTTTATTTTTTATTTGGAAACAGGGTCTCACTAAGTTGCTGACAGCCTCTCTTAAGTAGCTGAGGCTGTCCTCAAACCTGTGATCCTCTTGATTCAGCCTTCCAAGTACTGGGATTACAGGCATGCACCACCATGCCCAGCTTCAACTGAGGGTTTGTTTGTCTTTTTTTTAATCTGACTTATTGACCTTTTCATTTCCAAGATTTCTTTTTCTTTTTTGTGGTACTGGGGATTGAACCCAGGGGCATTCTACCTCTGAGCTACACCCCCATCCCTACTTTATTTTTTATTCTGAAACAGGGTCTCACTAAGTTGCGGAGGGCCTCACTAAATAGCTAAGGCTGGCCACAAACCCAGATCCTCCTGTCTCAGCCTCCCAAGTACTGGGATTACAAGCGTGCGCCACCACGCCCGGCTCATTTCCAAGATTTCTATTTGGTTCTTTTTCAAAACCTCTCTTTATTGAAGTCCTCATTCATATCCTATTGTCTTCCTTAATTCATTCAGCTGTTTATTTGTTTTCTCTTAGATTTCATTGAGCTGTGTGTGTGTGGTGAGGGAATACTAGGGATTAAACCCAGGGGCATTCTACCTCAGTGCTATAGCACAAGCTCTTTTTTATTTTTTGTTTTGAAACAGGGTTTCTCTAAGTTGCTGAGAGTCTCGCTACATTGCTGAAACTGTCCTCAAACCTGCAATCCTCCTGTCTCAGCCTCCTACTAGAATTACAGGCCTACCCTACCATGCCCAACTTCATTGAGCTTTGAAAAAAGCATCCATTTGAATTCTTTGTCCAACATTAAGTCCACTTTATTACCAGGGCATTATAAACTTTGGGAAGTGTCATATTGCTTCGGTTTCTCATGTTTCCTGTGTTTCTATGTTGAGATTCGCACATCTGTTAGGATGGATAGCTCTTCCACTCTTATGTGAGCGCCTTCTCGGTGAGCTGCCTTCTCTTGACGTGTCCTGGGATATCGGCTTGTTCTGTGATGTTGAGCTCAATTCCAGTTGGACTTTGTAGTGGACTCTCTGGCTGGGACTTGTGGTTTTGACATATGTGTACCATGTTGGAGCCTGAGGAACCCACTTTCTCTATAGGTCTCACAAGAGTGGGGTCCCACTGGTAGTTCAGGCAGGTGTGGTGTGGTCAACAGAATATGTGGGATACACCCTCCTGTGGTTACTCCTACAATAGAAAGAGAAGCCCCTACGAGGTGCTGGGGTTTCCTTGGGCTCTGCTGATATTGGCTTTGTTACTCGGAAGTGATTCTGCTACTGGCCGTTCCAATCCTAGGGATGGGTCTGGAGTGTTTAGCCTCTATTTGGACACTGGAGCAGCATGGGGAGAGGCAGGACCAGGGTCACCGCTCCCCCTCCGATGCACTCACCTCCAGTCCATCCAGCAGTGTGGAATCTGATAGGTTATGGGAGATGTGGTCACACTGCTTGCTGTGTTATTTCTCTCTGCCATTGCTAGGAGGATGAGTTTCCAGGAGCAAGACTTCAGAACCCCCCCCCACCCTTGCCATGCCTACTTGGGGACCTCCTGAGGGATTTTATGCCCCTATTTTTTAAGGTGAAGTATCTGCCAAGGTTCAAACAGAACCAGGTTGTAGCTGGAAAAGGTGTGATTTCTCTCACCTGCACTGGGGTGTGGATCAGCAGCCACGTGACCACCCAAGGTGTTCAAAGTGCTGGACTCGATACCTCATACCACAAAGAACAGAAAAGAAAAAAACAAGTAAGAACAAAATAAAAATAACAACAGCAGCAACATCACCAACAACTAAAAAGAAGGGGGAAAATAACATCAATAAAAAAAGTAAAAAAGTGATAAAAATAAAGTTAATAAAAGATAGAGCCTGTATGGCGGCACATGCCTGTAACCCCAGTACTTGGGAGGCTGAGACAAGAAGAGCGCAGGTTTGAGAACAGCCTCAGCAATTTAGTGACAACCTGTATCAAAATAAAAAGGGCTGGGGATGTAGCTCAGAGGCAGAACTCCGCAAGGTTCAATAAATAAATTAAAAAATAAATAAAAGATAAAAGATAAAAAATAATTCATATGTTCGAAAGGAACAGTTTATGAGTTTTCCATGTATACTGAGTGAGGACGTTAGTGAAGGAGAATTTTTAAACTCTTTATACTTCAGTCTGATTTAACTACCCACCTGTACACTAGAAGCTAACATGGAGCTTTTGATCATTATGTAGGTTTTAATTGCTTTGATTAATGGCATTTTGTGTGTGTGT
>PVJS01000880.1:0-111746 GCA_004027185.1 Glis glis | reverse complement strand
CGCGGCCAGCCTCAGCTCTCTCGCTCTCTCTCTCTCTCTCTCCCTGTCTCTCTCTCTCTCTCTCCTTAGTGAGGCCCTCTGCAACTTTGTGAGACCCGGTTTCAAAATAAAGTATAAAAATAGGGCCGGGGGCGTAGCGCAGAGGTAGAACGCCCCTGCGTTCAATCCCCGGTACCGCAAAAACAAAACAAAACAAAACAAAACAAAACAAAACAAAACAAAACAAAACAAAACAAAAACCTCCCACTCTGTCAGTTCTCTGTTGAGGTTCTTGATAGTTTCTTCGCTACAGAGAAGCTCTTCAGTTTAATGCAATCCCATGTATTGATACTCTTTTAACTTCTTGTATCTTTGGGGTCTTGTTGAGGAAGTTTTTGTCTGTGCCTATGTGTTGAAGAGTTGGACCTATGTCCTCTTCAAGTAGCTGCAAGGTCTCTGGTCTAATTTCCAGGTCTTTGATCCATCTTGACTTGATGCTTGTGCAGGGAGAGAAAGTGGGGTTTATTTCCATTCTTCTGCATGTGGTTAAGCAGTTTTGCCAACACCTTTTGTTGAAGAGGCTTTTTTCCAGTGTATGTTTTTGGATCCTTTGTCAAAAATCAATTGGCTGTAATTGTGTGGATGTGTTTCTGAGTCTTCTATTCTGCTCCATTGGTCTATGTGTCTGCTTTTGTGCCGATACCATGCTGTTTTTATTACTATGGCTCTGTAGTATAGTTTGAATTCAGATACTGTGATACCTCCTGCAAGGTTCTTGTTGCTGAGAACTACTTTGGCTATTCTGGGCTTTTTGTTGTTCAAATTAATTTAAGGGCTGATTTTTCTATATCTATGAAGAATGACCCTGGTAATTTATGGGTATTACATTGAATCTGTAGATCGCTTTTGGGAGAATGGCCATTTTGATGATATTTATTCTGCCTATCCAAGAGTATGGGAGGTCTTTCCATCTTCTAAGATCTTCTTCAATTTCTTTTTTCAATGTTTTATAGTTTTCCTTGTAGAGGTCTTTTACCTCCTTAGTTAGGTTTATTCCTAAGTATTTTATTGTTTTGGGGGATATCGTGAGTGGAAATGGTTTCTGGATTTCTTTTTCAGTGGATTTATGGTTGACATATAGAAAAGTTTCTGATTTTTTAAGATTGATTTTGTATCCATACACTTTGCTGAATTTGTTGATCAGTTCTATAAGCCTTTGGTTTGGTTGGGTATACTATCATGTTATCTACAAATAGAGTTTCATTTCTTCTTTTCCTATTTGTACTCCTTTGATTTCCTTCTCTTGCCTTATTGCTCTGGCTAGAGTGTCTAGTACTATATTGAAAAGGAGTGGTGATAGTGGACATCCTTGTCTTGTTCCTGTTTTTAAGGGGAACTCTCATATTTTTTCCCTATTCAATATGATGTTGGCTGTGGGTCTATTGTATGTTGCCTTTGTGATGTTGAGGTATGTTCTTTCTATTCTGATTCTCTGCAGTGTTTTTTTTTTTTATCATGAATGGGTGTTGGATTATGTCAAATGCTTTTTCAACATCTATTGAAATGATCATATGATTTTTGTCTTTAGTTATGTTTATGTGGTGGATTACATGGATTGTTTTTCATATGTTGAACCAGCCTTGCATCCGTGGGATGAACCCGACTTGGTCATGGTGTATGATTTTCTTGATGCGGTTTTGATTGCTTGTTGCTAGTATTTTGTTTAGAAGTTTTGCATCTAAGTTCATCAATGATATAGGCCTTTAGTTTTCTTTTCTTGAGCTTTCTTTATTTGGTTTTGGTATTAATGTGATGTTGGCTTCATAGAATGTATTTGGGGGAGTCCCGTTTCTTTCTATGACATGGAATAGATTGAGAAGTATTGGGATTAGTTCTTTTATAAAGGTTTTATAAAATTTACCTGGGAAACCATCTTGTCCTGGGCTTTTCTTTGATGGTAGGCTCTTTATTGCTGCTTCAATCTCTTTGATTGCTATTGGTCAATTTAAAGTTTCTGTATCTTCTTGATTCAACTTAGGAAGGTTGTATGTGTCTAAAAATTTGTCAATTTCTTCTAGGTTTTCCATTTTGTTGGAGTATAGTTTGTCAAAGTAGTTTCAGACAATCATCTGGATTTCCACACTGTCGGTGGTAATATCACCTTTTTCATCTATTATTTTAGTAATTTGGGTTGATTCTCTTTTTCTTTTGGTTAGGTGGGCTAGTGGTTTATCTATCTTGTTTATTTTTTTTGAGGAACCAGCTTTTGGTTTTATTGATTTTTTGTATTGTCTTTTTTTATTCTCTACTTCATTGATTTCTGCTCTGATTTTAATAATTTCCTGTCTTCTACTGGCTTTGGGGTTAGGCTGTTCCTGCTTTTCAAGGGCATTGAGGTGTGTCATTAGGTTATTTATTTGGTGATTTTCTGTTTTTCTTATGTGGGCACTCAGTGCTATGAATTTTCCTCTTAATACTGCCTTCAGAGTGTCCCAGAGATTTTGATATGTTGTGTCATTGTTTTCATTTGTTTCTAGGAATTTCTTAATTTCTCCCCTTATTTCTTCTGAGACCCATTCCTCATTCAACAGTGTGGTGTTCAGTCTCCACGTGTTTACGAGATTTCTCTGGGTCTTCTTATAGTTGACTTCTAGTTTCGTTCCATTATGGTCTGAAAAGATGCAGGAGATTATATCACATTTTTTGAATTTTCCAGTACACACTTTGTGGCCTAGGATATAGTCTTTTTTAGACAAGGTTTCTTGAGCAGCTGAAAAAAATGTGACTTCAGCTGTAGTTGGATGGAATACTCTGTATGTGTCTAGTAGGTCCATTTGGTTTATGGTGTTCCTTAGGTCTGAGGCATCTTTACTGACTTTTTGTCTTGAAGATTGATCTAGTGGTATGAGAGGTGTGTTGAAGTCTCCCAATATTATTTTATTGGGATCTATGTGTGACTTAATGCCACGAAGAGTTTCTTTTATGAAAGTGGTTGCATCTATGTTTGGGGCATAAATGTTGACAATCATTATATTCTCTTGCTGTATTGTTCCTTTTACCAGTAAGAAATGGCCTGCTTTGTCTCTTCTGATAAGTTTAGGTTTGAAGTCTAATTTGTTTGATATCATAGCTGCTACTCCTGCTTGTTTTTGAGTTCTATTAGCATGGATTACCTTGCTCCATCCCTTCACCTTTAGTTTGTGTGTATCTTTAGCATACAAAATTGGTAGCATTTCTACATGCCAATATGAACCATATGAAAAGAAAATTAAGAAAGTAATCCTATTTATAATAGTTTTAAAAAATACCTAGGAATAAATTTAACTGAAGAAGTGAGAGATTTCTAAAATGAAACAATAAAACATTGATGAAAGAAATTGAGGACACGAAAAATGGAAAGATACCCTGTGTTCATGGATTGGAAGAATCAGTATTGTTAAAATTCCATAATATCCAAAATGTTCTACAAATTAAGTGCAATGTCTATCAAAATACCATGACATACTTTACTGAAATTAACCAATGCAATCTTGGTGCCCTCCCTACCAGGTCCCTCCCCACCCCTTACCCTCCCTACACATGTCTTTGATATTGGAATTGGTAGTTTGTATACATTCATAGCATTATTTCAACTATTGCATTCTTTATGACTTTGTATTCCTTCCCTAATCCCCCTCAGTCACTCCCCTGGAATCTCTGCTCATCTATCTGATGTTGCCTTTATTTCCAAATATCTCTTTAGCTTCTGCATATAAGAGAAAACATACATCTACTCGTTTTTTGAGAATGGCTATACTTGCTTAGTATGATATTTTCAAGTTCTATCCAGTTATTTTATTTCAGGGCTTGAAACACATAATCCCATGTGCTCTTGGCCTTTATAAATATGCTATTATAGCCAGGAGTGGTGGCACACACTTGTAATCCCAGTACTTGGGAGGCTGAGACCAGAGGATCTGGGTTTGCGACCAGCCTCAGCTTCTTAGTGAGACCCTGTTTCAAAAATAAAGAATAAAAAATATAAAGAATAAAAAATAGGGCTGGAGGTGTAGCTCGGAGGTAGAATGCCCCTGGGTTCAATCCCTGGTACCGCAAAAAAAAAAAAATGCTGTTATTTTGATGGGTGTGTCTTCATAAGTGACTTGATGCTTCTCCCATAGTTTTTAAAATCCTTTCTTTGTTCTGAAGTTTGACATTTTTACTATAATATGTCATGAAGAAATTCTTTTCTGGTCATGTCTTCTTGAAATTCTTTTTTTTTTTTTTTTGCGGTACCGGGGATTGAACCCAGGGGCGTTCTACCTCTGAGCTACACCTCTGGCCCTATTTTTTATACTTTATTTTGA
Organism: Glis glis; assembly: GCA_004027185.1. NCBI lineage: Eukaryota > Metazoa > Chordata > Mammalia > Rodentia > Gliridae > Glis > Glis glis. The sequence continues at coordinate 107,421 of PVJS01000880.1, read as the reverse complement.
AACCGGGTCTCACAAAGTTGCGGAGGACCTCACTAAGTAGCTAAGGCTGACCGCAAACCTGGATCTTCCGGTCTCCGCCTCCCAAGTACTGGGATTACAGGCGTGCGCCACCACGCCTGGCTACATCTTCTTGAAATTCTAAATGTCTCCTGAATGTCTATCTCATTCCAAAGAATAAGGATTTTTTTCTATTATATGACATTAGCTTATATTTTCACTCCTTCCTCAAGACCTATGATTCTTAAATTTGATATCTTAATGTTGTCCCAGAGTTCTTATACATCCCACTCATAGTTTCTTAATTTGTTTTCTTTGTTACTACCTGAAAGTTTTAGTTCCTCCACCTTGTCATTGAGTCCTGATATTCTTTCTTCTGCTTGATCTAGTCTATTGGCAAGGCTCTTCATTGAATTTTTTGTTTTACTTATTAAGCTAATTTCCAAAATTTCTGTTTGATTCCTTCTCAAAATTTCTATCTCTTTATTGAAATGCTCTTTCACATTCTGTTTTGTCTCCCTTAGTTCATTTCTTGGTTCTTGTTTTAATTTATAAATCATTTAAATTTTATTTTTGAATTCTTTATCTGTTATTTTTTCCACTTCAATATCTGTGTGTTCAGATATTTGGGAGTTATGAATTTTCAAAGGTGTCTTATCACCTTGAGTTCTCATATTTCCTGTGTGTCTATGTTGAGATGGTTATCTCTTCCACTGCCATGAGAGGGTTTCATTGATTTTTTTGTTTTTGTTTTTTAAGTGAGCTACTTTCTCTTTATAATATACCCTGAGTTCAGGATATATTTCAGCATCAAAATACCCACTCAATATGGTCAAAGTGCTGTGTTCAATCTCCAGCACAGCTTTGGGAGGAAAGAATAACCACCAGTAGCAGTGGCAACTTGAAAGCAAACCTTATGCTAACTTACAATAAAAATTTATTGAAAATGTTTTCTACAACTCCAATGACCAAAGAGAATAAAATAGGAGTAATAATGTAAAATAGGTTGAAAATTAGGCAACAAAGATTATAAAGTTAATATTAAGCTACAGAGAACATAAAAAGAAAAGGGAAAGAAGAAAAAGAAAAAGAAAGAAAGAAAAAAGGAGAGGGGAAGAGAAGAAGAAACAATGAGAAGAAAGACAAAAGGAGAAGGGGGAGCATAAAAATGAGGAAGAGGAAAACTGGCAGAGAGAATAAATCCAAGTGATAAATTAATTTTAGAAATTAAAAATTTAAAAACCACATATAATTGTATAGAAATATGCAATAATAAAGAGGGGAATTAAAACAAACCAACATGGAAGACAACCTGCAAAATAAAAGCCTGACATTGAAAACTAAAATTTCTTCTCGTTGAAGTTTTGAAGATGGAGAGACTTCCAGGTTTGGAATGTGCTAGGTGTTGCAGGTGTGAGAACTGTTAAGTCCTTGGCAGCACATTTTCTGAACATCTCTGGTCATGGAGGCAGTGACAGACTCAACTGGCACTGTGCTGGAGTGGAGCACTGAATGTTTACTTTCTTCCATGTCTAGATCAGCAGCCTGCTTAAAACATATGCTCAGAATTCAGTCCCCACAGCCTATGTTCACAATCCTCACCCCACCCAACCCTGGCTCATACCTTTGCAGCTTTGTTAGCACCATACCAGCCTGGGCATCATTGTGTTCTCTGGTGGCACAGAGGGGATGTCCTCTTAGCATCTCTGGGCCACCTCCCAGATCCTCCTCTGGTCCAGGAGACTGTTTTATGTGCCCAAAAGCATGGAAGTGCCATGCACTCAGGAATGAGGTTGCCTGCTTCCAGTCTCCAGTCAGTGGTAGATCTTGGCTTATAGTGATCTGACTGTATCTAACTAATATATAGCTAGATAGCTTGCCTCAAAGGCATTCCCCCACGATGATATTTGCTACTATCTCCAGAGGAGATGAAGATGCAGGAATTTGTCTTTCCCAAAGCTGTGACCTTAGGCACAACGTTCATGAAATGACTTTCCACTATCGCCCTCCACTAGCAAGTTAAGAGAAATGGAGCATTTCTCACTCACCGGCCCACTATGCATTATCTGTATCAGCTACATTCTTTCTGATTTTCTCTTCTACCATTATTTCTAAAGAAACATTTCCAACATTTCCTTCCTTCCTTCCTTCCTTCCTTCCTTCCTTCCTTCCTTCCTTCCTTTTTCTTCTTTCTTCTTTCTTCTTTCCCTTTATGTCACCCCTCCCTCTTGCCCTGCACTGGTGGAATGGGGGCAGGTTCAGAATTGGTGAACTCTTTCTCATCCTCTGTTTCAGTATACATACTCAATCAAATAATGAACCTTACTGTATTCCCTAAGTCATCCTGCTGTGTAGCTGTTCCCTAGCTGTTTTGATTCTAAACTGTGGAGGATCTGGAATTTGCAGCCTGCTTCTACTCTGCCAACTCGATCTCTCCCCATGTCTTATCTTTGAAGAGCAATGTTTATGGGCAGCATGCGATTGGTCCTGCTTTATTGTACCATTTCAATCATTTATCTAGTCCATTTATATTTAATGTAATTATTAATATGGCTGTATTTTGTCTACCACTTTGTGCTTTGCTTTCTATTCAACCCATTCGTTCCTCTGTTTCTCTTTTTACCAATTATATTATGTCTATATAAGGATTAAATCCCACAAAATGTTACCTTTTTTGATTGTTTAAAGAAATTGAGAGAAGAAAAGAAGTATAGGCTTTTATGCTTATCCAGTTCTGGTCTTTGTGTAATCAGTGTGGGGACTGAGTGCTGCTTTCTATGTGATTTTCTAGATTGGCAGAGTGGGCTGAGTTCCTTGATGCTCAGCAGAGCCACTTCCTGGGGGATCAGGGATTTGCTCTCTTTTCAGAACCGGCTGAATATTCTGTTTCAGAATTCATCCATTCTTGCCAAGAGTTCATCATGATCCTCCAAGTTTCAGCTTACCCTCCTAGCCAAGAGACCCCAGCACAGCTAGCTCAGGCTACCTGGGATGGTATTATTCTTATTCATGTGTGTGTATGTGTGTGTGTGTGTGTGTGTGTGTGTGTGTGTATGTATGTGTGTGTGTGTGTGTGTGGTACTGGGGATTGAACTCAGGGGCATTCTGCCTCTGAACTATACCCCCAACCCTATTATATTTTTTTATTTTGAAACAGGGTCTTACTAAGTTGTGGAGGGACTAAGTTGCTGAGGCTGGCCATGAACCTGTGATTCTCCTGTCTCAGCCTCCCAAATACTGGGATTACAGGTTTGCACCATCACACCCAACTTTTCCTGGGGTATTATAAAGACACTTTTAGAAGTTCTTCCTTGAAGTTGCTTAGAGTGGTCTACTCACCTTGGTCTCCTTTGCTCTGAGATTACTGTTCAAAATTCTCAAGATTGTGCTGAAACATTCTGTTTATTCCATTTTGCTTTTAAAAGGTTAGAAATTGTGAATAGAGGTTAGAAGTTGGACTCTGCAAAACCAGAATCTTCTGTCTCCTTTTCTGGCCAACATTTTTCTAAGTTTAGTTCACGAGGATAAAATCCTTTGTGAGTATTGTAGCTGTTTTATGTTTGTTTAGTTTGTTTTCACACTTCTCTTAAACACTTTTTTTTAAAAATTCACACTCTTAGGTGTTGGAAGAGGGATGTGATCCTGATTCATTTGGTCATCTTTCCCCGATTTCGCCAATAAGGTTTTATAAAGTTTTTTTCATGTTGATGCACACTTGCAAAATTTCACTTCAACAATAATTTTAACTGTAAGGAAAGCCACAAACAGTTCTTTCCTCTACTGTAAGCATCATAATTATCTTAAAGGATCTTAAATGACAATATATCACCATATATACATACTTCTTGATTAAATTTGATTTTATTTACTTGATCAAATGATTTTTTATTACAAATTAAATAATTGTCACTGAAAATAGGTATGTTTCAACAAATTTCCTTTTTAAAATTTTGAATTTAATTGGCAAGTAATATTGTTATATACTTGAATGTGTCCCTCAAATTTTATGTGTTGGAAACTAAATACCAAATTAATGGCATTTGGAGGTAGGATATCTGGGGACGACTGGATCATGAGGGTTCTGCCTGCACTAATGGATTCATGCACTTATAGATTAATGACTGATGTATTAATGGGTTATTGAGGAAGTGGCTTTGTTCTGAAAGCTCCCTCTAGCACCTTGCTCAGTCTCTCCATGTGATGTCCTCGACCCTGTTATGATACACCAAGAAGACCCTCACCAGGTGCTGAGCAGATGTGAGTGCCATACTGTTGGACTTCCCAACTTCCAGAACCATGAGCCAAATAAACTTTTATTCTTTATTATCCAGTCTTGGGTATTTTATTATAGCAGTAGAAAATGAACTTGACAAATATATTTATGAGATTCAATGCGATGTGTTGATATATGTATGCACAATAGAATGATTAAATTAAGCTACTCACATACTACTTTTTTGGTGATGTATACATTTAAAATCTACTATCTTAGCTATTTTGAAATATGCACATTATTATTGACTGTAGTCACCAAGCTGTGAAATAGATATCAAAAACTTATTCCTTCTGTCTAACTGAAACTTTGTTTCTTTGATAAATATCACTCCATTCTTCCCTACCCACCTTTGACCTCTGGTAATCTACTTTTATTTGTGTGTGTGTGTGTGTGTGTGTGTGTGTGTGTGTGTATTTGATACTGGGGATGGGACCAGGAGAGACGTTCTACCTCTTAGCTACACTCCCAACCCTTTTTATTTTTTATTTTGAAGCAAGGTCTTGCTAAGTTACTGGGAGTTGGCCTTGAACCTGCAATTCTCCTGTCTCAACCTCCCTATTACTGGGATTACAGGTATATGCCACCATGTCTGGCTTACTTTTGACTTCTGTTAAGTTTGCCATTTTTAGACTGTGTGTGTAAGTGAGACCACACAGTGTTTGCATTTCTGTGCTTAGCTTATTACTCTTATCATAATGTCTCGCACGTTCATCCATGTTGCAAATGAAAAGATTTCCATACTTCTTAGCTCTCTATTCTAATCGATTGGCCTATGTATCTTAACAGATTTTCTTGATGCTGTTTTAGATAAAGGAAGCTCCTGTGGGCAGAGGCTGTGTTGTATTATTTGAGAGTGCTAATGTGATGTGAAAATTTCCCTGACTTTGGAATAAAATTAACCAAAGCACAAACCAATGAACATATATGGAAATACTATTCAGGACTGGTTAGGTTTTGAGGTGAACCTGGCTGCTCACATCTGTGCAAGTTGTATTTATCTTGCCTAGAAATACAGGTTCAGTGCACTGACATAGCTTTTCATTGATTCATAACAGGAATATTTTTTGTAAACTGGCTCTTAATTGCTCTGGAGAGGTGCAGTGAAATTCAGACTATTTTCTATGAAAGTCAAAAATCAATTAATAAGAATAAAAAAGCCACCGTATGGCGATGGAAAACACTTTTTTATCCTCTACTTCATTTAATTAATTTTCAAAGTGCTGAAGAATTTGCATTCTCTGGTGGTGAGACCTGAGGCTAAGTGGGCACATACTTAAAAAACCACACAAATCAATCAAATAGAGCCAGTGGTAGCCCACTAACCTCCAATGGTTACTGTAATTCAGAAAATCCTGAAATAAAATTTACTTTTGTATTCTACATAAAGAAAGGATTCACCAAGTAAATGAAGAATGTTTAGAGCTATCAAGGAGAGGCTCCTTTAAGATAATTTAGAAGCATTTCATTAGTAGAAACAATATATTAATAAAATCATACTCATCATCTTTAGATTAATTAATTAAGGGGTTAACTTTTTTTTCCATGTGAAGATGAATAAACTGCTGTCTCTCTACTTGAGGCTCTCTCAATATGGAAAGAATATCAGACTAATCTCCCAGAGAAGATGTGGAGAAAATATTACCAGACTTCAGGAGAGCACGATGTTAGGTTGTTTGGAGACTGGTCTTCATAATGCAAGCTGACATTCATAGGAGTGCTACTAAGTGACCAGTCTTGGAAAGCCTGATTCTAGAACCCCCAAAGCCCATGGACATTTGCCCTGCCTTCTGGAAAGGGGCTGCCCAACTCTGTAATCTGGCATTAAGCTCTAGTTCTTAGTTGATGGAACAAGAAATTCTCCTGAGTATTTATTGAGAAAGGAGGTCTCTGTCTTCTTGTTTTTGAAAAGTGACTGAAAGGAGAAAGAGAAGCTTAGACTATATGAGCACTACTTCTCTGATATGGGTTCCCAACGTGCCAATGGAGAAACATACTTTTCTTGGAAATGGGTAGGAATCAACTATTAAGTGTAGGAACAGTATTGGAAAGGGACTCTTAAAACTTGAGGTGTGTGAAGAATTTGTAAGTAGGCATCTTAGTAGCAATGAGCCAGTACTGGCTTCCTGTCTTGAGCACTATCCTTGGGCACTAAAAAAAAGCTGTAAATAAACTTAGTCCTTGGAAATTGCAGAGAACGGAAGAAGCACTAGAAGAAGGACATATGATTTAGTGACAAACGGGTAATCCAGGCACCAATCCCAGATGAAAGGATGATTTGTGAGTATAGAGAAAAGAAAGCACTGAGTTAACTAAGTCATACCAGATGAATTAAATTTTCTTTTTTTGACAGGGATATTTGGAAGTTCAAGAAATGACACTAAGCCAGTATGTCCATCCTTGAAGACCTCATTTAATGTCCTTCTTGAACTTTTAAAAAAATCAAGTGGATAAAGCCAAATAGAATGTCAGTACCAGGAGATGTATTCACAACTACTCAAGGAACTAATTGAAATGCAAAGAAGCCTAATTAGTGGATAGTTGACAATGTGGATGTATAGTTTTGGAGTCCCACCACATAGATTGTCTGTGCCCTGTCCTGGTCAAAGACAAACACAAATTTGCTGAGTGTCTATTCTGTGTCAGGTGCCATGCCAGAGTGTGAGATTAACACTGACTTACAAGTGCTAGGCACTACACTAAACACTTTGTAATCTCATTTCATTCTTACAATAACCTTATCATATCAGAATTAGTATTTCTGTTTTATGTAGAGGAAACGGAAGTCAGAGAACTTAATTAGCTTGATGAAGGTTGGTCACACAGCACACAAGTGGCAGTGCCCAGATACAAACCTTGTTTTTTTTGACTCCTCTTCATTGCCTATTTTTTGTTTCATGAATGATTAAAACAAGAAGATGAGTCAATAGGCACATAAAATGAATGCGGAAGAGCTATTGACATGGGGACATACTTAATGACAGAATTAGTATCCAAAATAATTTAAATAGACTGGAGCAAATTTAATCAGAGAACATTTAACAGGAATGCATGTGAAATTCTGAGCTTAGTTCCAAATACCCAGCTGCACGGGGCAATGTGGCTTAGCAGCTGCATAAGCTCAATGTGATTCAATGGTGTGACATAGCTGCCCTCAAAGTGAATGAAAACGGATGCCATGTTTGTACAAATCTAGTATCCCAAACAAGGGGATAGATTGCTCTGGCCAGGCCGCATCTGGAATCTGTGAGGAGTTCTGCGCAGCCCACCTTTGGAGGGGCATAGACAGGCTTACTCAGCCTCAGGAAGAGACTCAGTACCATTGTGCTTTCATTCTTTCAACAAGTGTATTTTGAGTGCCTATTATACTCAGGCCTTGTGTTAGGCACGGAGGAAGTGGTAGTTTGCAAAACAGACCCATTGTAGCATGCATTCTTACTAGAGAGGCAAAAAATAAATGCATGCATCAATAAATATATGTTATAATGCCTGATAGTGATAAATGCCTAAAGAAAATAAAGCAGCATAAGGGGATAGTAAGTGGGGCAGGGGTAATTCAGAGAAATCAGTCGGGGAAGGTATCTATGAAGAGTTGTCATTTGATCAGAGACCTGAAATAACTAAGGGAGGGCACTGTAAATGGCAGAAGAAAATCATATGCAGATGAAAAACTGCAAAACCCTGCGGTGGGAGTTGGCCTCATAAGTTCTGGGAGGTAGCTGAGGAAGCCATTGTGGTGAGTTATAGATTGGGCTGTCTGACAGGCCAAGACAATGAGGCGTTGCAAGGACAGAGCGACCGACAGGAGTGAGAAGAGAACAGAGAACTGACTATTGCATTTGCAAGTGTGGAATTCTTTGCTGAGCTTGTTGTTCCTCATCAGAATTCATTGGAAGAGCATGAAGACATCTGGCCTTGAGAGGAAAGTCTTAGAGTGCTATTTCTCCAAGAGTCATTGTGGACCATCTGAAGACCTCCTAAAAGCAAATCTCTGGGGGCGTGAGGCCCTGGAATCTGTATTCTTAACAGTAGGAGTTTCTTATTCACTCTAAAGTTTGAAAACTACTGATTTAGGGATTGCTAGCTGCCAAGAAATATTTATAAAGTTGATTTGCATTTCCACTGAGGGACAGAGGCCCCTAGGTTAAAGAGGGACAGATTTCTATTAGGTACAAGATTAAACACTTAAAAGCTGGCCATCTGAGAATAGAAAGGGTTGTTTCTGAGTGAAATGAGTTCTCTTCCACTGAAGCAGACACTCGATAACCACTTTTTTGTGGAGAATTACTTGTAGGGAGTTTGAACATCGTATGACATGGGAAGAATGTTGTACCAAATACTCTTCTAAGCTCTATGTGCCATTGTTGTGAAGAGTGAGTAACAAACCCTTACCCCTTCCCAGGTAGCTAGACGAACACGAGCCCAAACAAGCCTCCTCTGTATTTGACTGACTTTGCAAATGTAGGAAAAAGGCATTTCTATTCTGCTGAGTCCCGGACTCATTGGGTTGCCAAGTAGTTATGAAACAACACCATGAATTGACAACAAGGTAGAGAATTAAAATTTCACCGAATAATGGCAAAAAGAGAAATCTTTACTAACTGAGAGAAAGTGTTATATTAGTGTTAGCATGCTTCCACTACAACATATCAGGAATATCCTGGAACTTGATCCCTTTGCCGTTATTAGATATTGTTATTATTAAATTAGGGCAAAAGCATAAAGTCAGAACAGATATCTTGGGTATGTTGGCAAATGAGATGTTCCAGATTGTATGTCACACAATTAGCCTGGTGGGTTTTTGCTGGCCCATAACATTTCCTGCATGCAACAGAGGCTGGGCTGCGGACCTCCTCATTTGTTGAAACATATGCATTATTGTTGAGCTCACCACACAGCTGTGGGGGGAAAACGTTGCTCACCCTAGGGTTATAACCCCCCTTCTCTAAATTACTGTTTACTGATGTGGGAGAAAAGGACTCCTGGCATAGTCCAATAATTACTCTTGGCACAGCTCAATAATTAATGAAGTGTTAAAAAGACTCTGCCGAAGTTTGTGCATCTGCTATGGAGGGTGCGAAAGTACAAGAAACTCGCCTGTGCAGCCAAGTCAAAAACACACATGGCCTTTCCTGTCCTGCCAGGAGAGGACCCAGCGGGACGTGAGAAAGAGTGAATGAATTAATGAAGGAGGGAAAGGGGGCTCTTACTACCAAGATGTTTCCAAGTTTCCGAGAATAAAGAAGCTCAAGGTAGTAGAGTTGTAATTTTTCAGCTTTTTCCTTTCCCTGTGATTTATAGGTAGGTTCTTTAATTTGTGAAAAGAAATTTGTATGCAGAAACAACTGTGCTTCCCTTTCTATTGGTTATAATACAGTACTTCTTGTATCAGCAGTTTAAAATAATTTGTTGATGATCGTGTAAGGACAAACAATTACTGCTACTAGTGTAATATTTATCTCCTGAGGTTTCATGGAGGTTGCAGGCTGGCATCTTGTCTAGTGAATAAGATTTCAAGAATGCTTTTTTAGCTGCAAAATTAACAAAGGAGGGAATAAATATTATTTTCCCCCTCAAAGGACTTGGTTTGGAAGAAGCCCAAGGATTAACTCTTTGTGCCTCAGCCTGATTTCACAGTGTGTCACCTCTGGCACTGGTCCTCATCAATCACTGACACAGGACCAGCCTCAGACAGGCCTCTGGGCTTTCCCAGGAATCCCTGCTGCTTGGCTGGAAAGTCGGGTCCAGGCCAAGGGGTTCTGAAACGCAGCTCAGGTACAAGCTGACTCTAGATCTAGACCAATCTCTTAAGCAAAGGGTCTTTGCTAATGTGTAGAACAGAAAAGAATGTCGGGAGAAAGGCCCAAGCCCCAGTCCCCTTTCCTCTGCCCTCCCCTCCACCATTCATTCTTTAAGTTCTAGTTCAAAGTAAAAGGAGTTCTCTTTTCTGGATTCTATTTTGGCTTGGTTGGTGATAAATTGAATATTGTTTTCTGGATTCCCCCAGTGTTGTGTCGATAGATTTCTTAGTGGTCACAATTTCTCTGTGCGGCAGCTAAGGGGGAGTATAGGGCAAGAAGTAAACCTTGAGGAATTAAGGTGTGGGCTGCCCTATTTTTTCCCTCCTCTTTAATATGAAAGTGGTTACAGGCACATTTTTTCAAACCTCTCAGCAGGAATTGCAAAGTTTCCCCAGTCATCACCTAGCAACAAAACCCAGCAAAACATTCGCAAAGCGGTTTTTGCAATGCGGCCATCACCGGCTGGCAGAACTTACTTGTGGAGAGCTGAATTTACCATGGAGGGGAATTGAATGCTTTCTTCTTTATTCAAGTAGAATGCTGAGATGTGCAGTCTAGACCTTGCTTGAACCAAATTAATGTACATTAAAGAATAAACCATAATGCCCATTGTGAATCAGAGGTCAGAGAGATTCAACAGAATTTGATGATGGGCTAGTTTTCATTGAAACTATTTAAATTGAACTTTTTAAGCAGTTGTTTTAAATAAAGCAATCTGAGAATGATATAACTATCCCTTTATCTTTCCACATTAGTTTAAATGTTCTGGACCTTTGGATCGTGTAAGAAACCTTAAGTCTATTGGGTAATAAGTTCAGAATTCAACTGAAGATTACTTCCCTGAAAATAATATTGATAAAAATCCCCCTTCAGCAGGAGAGGAAACCTGCTTTGTCTGGCTCTGACTTCTACTTAGTTAGCAGCCATTAAGAAAATACACTACTTTGGAACTTGACTATAATATCCATCTGCAGGTCCCCTTAGAAGCAGAAGACTCTTGCAACAAGATCCTTTTGCTTTATCGTGTACTTGAGAACAAAAAGATCAGATCAAAACACGTCTTATTTCAACTTTTGATTTTGTGGTAAATAGTCATGGGTGGAGATAAGTATGTCACGTCAACAATCCCAACTCCCGAATCTTGATTTGTAATACTCATGGCCTATTGAGTTCATATGTCTACATTAATAATGGAGGAGTTTCTTCAGCTTGGAACTTAATGAAGACAGCAAAAGCATTTGTTGAGTGTGATGACACCTCACTCTTCAACAGGTGTTCTGTAAAGTTCACTCTGCCTACGTATCATAGGTGCATCAGGGCTAGAGAGTGTGGTCTCATATCAGGCTTCAACTCTTGATCGCCAAGGAACTAGGAAGACTCGGTAACTTGTGGTTGGGAAAATTATGATTCCACTTAGATTCTCACTGTTGCTGTGGATGCCAATATTTTGCTTCATTTCCCATATTGCTAATGACAATTGCTCTGAACCTGTGCCCATGTTTTACTCGAAGGGTGGCTTTTAGGTACTGAATCCATCTCACCTGATTTGTATAAAAGCCTTTGCTTCTCCCCACTATGGGCCAGTTTTGTTAATGAGAATGAGAGTGTGGTCCTGTTGTTTTCCATCTCTCTTTAGTCTGAACTCTCTGAAAATGTTTTCTCTGCCATGATCAGCATCTTCCATAGCTGTGAGAGCAACGTTCTAAATCTTTGCTACTCAAAGTATGGACTGCAGACCATCAGCATCAGCATTACCATGGACTCTCTGGCTCCATTCAAGATGACCGAATTACAATCTTCCTTTTAACAAATTATTCAGGTGATTCGTATGCTCAGTGAAGTTTGAGTAGCATGGTACAACTTTTGATTTGATGATTTGCTTCCTGTTGGGAGTGCTGGCTGAAAATGGATCTTCCTATGGACATTTCCTCTACAGCACTGTCACAGCTCACCTCTCTACAGTACTGAGGTGACGTTGGAGGTCGAGTCATAGAAGCAACAAAGAGACTTTGGTGAAGATCATCTATTCACTGGATAACCCAGTGGTTCCACATGACCCAGTAGACTACCATGTTCTTTATGCTGCACATCTTGCTACCCATCTTAGGGGAAATTCCATATTTTGTCTTATATTGCAGTTATTTTTATATATGACAACTCTTCTGTTTTTCAAGTTTGCAAACTTTTCAAGTTTGCAAAGTGTTCAGATTTATCCCTTCTCATCCTTAGCCTAGGGCTTTTATCATGAGAAGAGATCAATGAATGATGGCTGGATTGAATTGGTAACTTTTCCCAGTAGATGTAGTTTGCTTACAAGGGTCATAGCATTGATCTTTCTGGGGAAAATGAGGAGCTTGGTAACTATATAACATGAAGCTTCAAGGGGAGAGTGTCTTGGTGACTCTAGGCACTTGGTTCCCCCACAAAGGGTATAGTCTGGTCCAAATTAATTGTCTGGATTAAAGTTATCAAATGGACTAGGCTCTAAAGCCAATTATGTTTTCAAAATTTGGGGACATACTTCTGATTTTAGGTATACAGGGTTAGATGTACACCCGAAATGATCCCAAAGAAGGAAGAACCTCTAAAAGTGGAGAAGACATTATTTTCATGTTTCTATGAATTTATTAATGTCTCCGTTAAGGGGTGAAAAAAACCAGAGTTATAGCCTGGGGGCAGAAGGGTGAAAGTGTTTGCTGTATGTGGAGAAGACTTACATTTGGGGAATAATTTTATTTGTCCTGGATATTGAAGAATGTGTTGTGCTTTGCACAATGTAAGTCACCCAGTATATGTAAATTGTTTGATAAAACTGTTGATTGTACAGAACATCTAAAATCAAATCCATTTGAATTTTATAATTTCTAGTTTACTTAGTAGATTTTATGGATGAAATACTGACCTTTGGGGAACATGAAATAGCCCATTTATATTTGTATGAAGTCCTACAAAGTTTGTGAAGGGTATCATGACCACAGGCCCAGTCACACCACCCTCACATCCAGGTATACAATGGAAATTTGAATTAGTGGTGGGAAAAAGGGACATAAAAATTCTGTCATGTGCAATCTTAGAAACCCTTAGAAAGAAACTAAATCTTAGAAAGAAACTAAGCATCTAAGGAAACTAAGAATCAACAGGCAACTTGGTTTTACCTCTCTGCAAAAAGAGAAAAGTAAACTGACATTTAAAGGTTTATAGAAGTTACTGCATAAAAAATTATAGATGACCTGATGGGAATTGTTATCCTTGTTTAGTGGAGGTACAAGTTTCTTTTAAGGGGAGAGTTGTAGTTATGAAAAAGGAATAGGTAATATAGAGTGAGAGCTCTTCTAGTTTCAGGAGCACAAAATTTCATTTATAGCTAAAGGCAAATTTGTCACTTAATTAGTAATTCTGACACAGGTAAAGGGGAAGACAGCTGCTTTTCTAGGCATTTCATGCTTCACTGGTCCCCAGTAACCAGATGGCATTGTTGTTGCTGATGGATGAACCAGAGAAAAAGGGGAGAGTCTCCACCCCCACCCAAGTCCTGCAAACCTGGATCAGGAACCACCCTAAGGAGTAGGCTGCCTGTTGCCTCCCCAGGCCAGGCGGGGTGGGAGCAGGGCTGCAACTGGACAGGTATCTTTGCCTCCTACTCTCTCGCAAACTTGATTAAGACACTGAAGTTTGTCAGGAAATGAACATCTTCACACATCAGTCATCTTTTGTTTAGGAAAACTCCCAATTAATAGTGTACATTCTTAAATACTGAAAGAAATCCCATGTTACCTAGAATTTTAGAGTTTTACACTTGTTTTTTTTTACCTATTATTCTACTGAGCACTCACAATAACTTTGTGGAGTAAAACAGAGATGGGATTATCATTTTCATTTGTCAGATTAGAAAAATGAGGCCCACAAAAGTAAGTTACATAGGTCCAAGTCTGCAAAGTGAATTGCAAATCTGTCTCCAAAGCCTACTCCCTAGATTCCCAGAGTTAGTGCTTTCTATAACTGATACAGACATAAATGGCTAACAAGCAGATGAAATGATGACCAATTTCACTAGTAATCAGGAATATGCAAATTAAAATATCAAGAATTTCATTATCAACTTCATTAAATTAAGAAAATTAATAATGATCCTTGCTGGAAAATACATAGAGAAATATACTGTTGTCATTTACATAAATAGATGCAGTTGAAAATTTGTCACACTCTTAAAGCAATTTCATTTCTAATAATCGATTTTACAGAAAAAACTTTATACATAAAGATGTATATACAATGGTGTTCATTGTTTAAGGTAATAAAAATTAAAAACAAATTTAAAGCTAATATATGTATATGTGAAATGAAATACGAGATTCTTTTACAAAGAATAAGACAGATATATATGTACTGATACAGAATTTCCCCCAGGCATATTAATAAATAAAGCAAATTTCACAGTGATGCATATAGTTTTACATATATATATATATATTTAAAGATTTATCTGTACGTATACACATAGAAAAAATGGTCTATGAGAGTAGAAACCAAACAGAAAATAATGGTTACCTATGGTGAGAAGAGTGGGATTGTGGGATGGGCAGGTAAACAGGATATATTTATACTTCATATATTTATATACAGTATGTATTTATACTTTATACATTATGTATTATTGGAAATTTTTATAATAATTTCTGCATTATCATAAAATTAAAATGTTTAAAAAGAAAAGTTAATTTTCCTAGGATTTCTTGCCTTCCAGCTAGCTGCCTCTCCCCACATCATCTGCTTATGAGAGCTATCCCTGTGTTGGCTGGAGTTCAGCAAGATTCTGTACCTGCAGTATTTTCATGTAGGGGAAGGTCCTGGCCCTTTCTTCTCAGGATCATCTGGATTTTCTATCATTGCACTATGTCAGATCTTCATCCACCCAGAGACATAATTCCATGCTTACTTTTTTTTTTTTTTTTTGCGGTACAGGGGATTGAATGCAGGGGCGTTCTACTGCCGTGCTATGCCCCCGGCCCTATTTTTTATACTTTATTTTGAAACCGGCTCTCCGAAGCTGCGGAGGTCCTCACTAAGGAGAGAGAGAGAGAGAGAGAGAGAGAGAGAGCTGAGGCTGGCCGCGAACCCGGATCCTCCGGTCTCCGCCTCCCAAAGTACTGGGATTACAAGCGTGCGCCACCACGCCCGGCCCATGCTTACTTTTAAAACTTTTTTAGTTCAATGGTTTCAAAATGCTTTTATCAACAAAAACTATATTTGAAAGCCCAATGTGTGAGAAAGCAAAAGTGGAGCTCCTTCAGTGGAAGCTGAGGGTGTGTGGGACTTCCTCCTAAACTTGTCACCTTTCTCTGCCGAACTCCAAAATCTGCCGCCAAAAATCTTCTCCACAGAGTAGTTTGGAAACCACTGATACCATGTTATCATATAAAGAAAAAGGAGTTCAGAGAAGTGAAGTGATTCAGCCAAGATTGCCCAATGCGGGAGAGGCAGTCTTAGAATCCAGATATTCTCAGCCCAGATCCATGGTTCTTCCCAAAGTGGTTCATCTCATAGGTAACTCTCAATAGCTCTGGCTTTCCAGACTTTTTCAAAAACAAATAGAACAAATAGCATCTCTTGTATCATTATCCTCTTTGCTTCTTCCCAGTATTGTATGCTCTCTTTGATTTTTCCCTGCTCACCTTCTTATTGTTCTGATCTTATGTAGGCAATTTCCCTCCCTTCCTTTCTTCCTCCCTCTTTCCCTCAATCCCTTTCTTTGTGTGTTATCATATAAAGATTGAACCCAGGGGCACTCTACCTCCAACTAAAACCACAGCCCTTTTTATTTCTATTTTGACACCGGGTCTTGCTAAGTCACTAAGGGTCTCACTAAATTGCTAAAGCTGGTCTCAAATCTGAAATCCTCCTGCCTCAGCCTCCCAAGTACTGGGATTATAGGTGTGCACCACCACGCCTGACTTTATGTAGGCAGTTTCTTGCAAAGATGATGTGGCATATGAATATTTTAGAAGTCTCTCATGGTGTTAAATAGGCGAGGGTTGCAAGTTCTCAAGGACTTCCTGTTAGTCACAGTTGAGACATTGTAATCTGTTCATGAATAGCGAACTTATACACACACACACACACACACACACACACACACACACATACACATCCTAACCACTGCTAGCCTCTGTGACTCTGTGATGTTTCCATCAGGATTTAATTCTTCAGGACAAAGAAATCATAAATTTATGTTCTAGTTTTCGCAACTTTTTGTCTCTTATAAATGGTATAAATGTTAGAATAGGGATTTTTTTCCCTGCATATCTGTCAGATACTTTGTGTAGTTAACTTAATTACTTTACCGCAAAGCTCACTGAGTAAAGACTATAAAGCAAAGTTGAGTTTCCTTGTACTATTTTACTTTGGGAGATGAGACAGTAAAACTTATTATCACTGCTCACCTGTGTCATTTTGTAATATCGGTATGGGGCTCATGCCATTCACAGTAAGTCATAATGACACAGTGCTTCTCCCTGAGAACTGGGGTGAATGATTCCTGTCAATCCGCAGTTCTCCGATGTCCTAGTCTTGATGAGTGGGTCCAACAAGCCTTTCACTAGATTAGCTAGCTAATTAGGCCATTCTCACCCAGGGTCACTAATTTTCACCCAACTAGAACTATGCGTGATTCAGTTTTGCAGCAATGTCTTCGACTCATTTCTTAGTTGTTAAGTAAATTACTAAGCATAGCAAATCATCCTTAAATATCATAAAAGTCAATTTGCCACCAATTAGAATAATGAAATTTCTAAGAGCAGGATTTGATCAGTATCAGGTGGAGTAAAGTACTCCATTAATTGTGGCTGGCTTGGTTAAAACAAGTTAATCCCTTTAAAATGAGAATGTTTAAAAAAATGAGAATGTTTAATGACATCAGCCTTACTATATAAATTTTAATATAATCACTATGGTTTATTAAGTGCCCTTTGCTTGTCTTTGGGAGTGAAGGAGAAAGTTGAGAATGTGATTGTCCTTTAGTGGACACAGGGCCAGGGGATAGGGATTGGTGTTCCTTCCAGCTCTGGTACTTTCTGGGACTCAGTTTCCTAGTATGAGAAATAAAGAGATTTGACTAGATCTGTTTCATCAAATAAGGATTTTCTGGACTTCTAAGCATTCATAAAGAAAATGATATACTGGGAACCATTTTCAGTATTTTGGAAAGTCTAAGAGAAACAGTATGTTTATTTTAGATGAAGCCCTGCCAGTGAATTAATGCATCAGCCACCTAAGTAAGTATGTAAATTCATTAATATTAAATATCACTGACTGATGAGTGTTCTTTATCATATATTTATGTGAGTGAATTAAAGAAATAACCCATTATTTAATAATTATGGTCTGACAGGAAGAAAACACCAAAACACAATATAAATGGAAGATAGTGTTTCTTGGCAGTGAAAACTTGGGAACTCCAGGTGTAGAAGACCCTTGAGTCTTTACGGTAGGCATCCTCTAAGAAGGCCCCCAACCACTTATATAAAGGCCCCATGCCTTTATATAATCCCCTCCCCTTGAGTGTGGCCTGGATTTATCAACTACCTTGTAGAGCACAGAATATGGTAAAAGAGATGGGACATCACTTCTGAGATTAGGTAATGTAAAGATTGTTGGTTTCCATCTTGGAGACTCTCTTGGACCTTTTACTCTAGGGGAAGCCAGCTGCAATGTCATAAGGCAACATGGTGTACAGCCCCAGGAGCTAGCCAGGAAGCAGGTCCTCCTGCAGGTGAACCCTGCAGGTCATCAACCTCAGTTGATGACTTGATGGCAGCATCCTGAGAGACCCTGAGATGGAGCCATCCATAGGCAATTCTCGGATTCCAGACTGAGATGATGAATATTTGTTGTTTCGCATCCCTAAATTAGGGATATTCTGTTATGCAATAATAGGAACTAAGATGATACTATTTACTTTTTAACGTTTTAACTTCTAGGCAGCTTTAAAAAGCCTTTAAATCTTTTAAGTGAGAAAGATAATATGAAGAGAGATGGTAGCCATAGATAGATAGATAGATAGATAGATAGATAGAAATAACGAACAAGTAAGAATAGAAAATATTGGTCGGGCAGAGGGAACATTTGCTCTTGACCACCACAGAACACTATCTTGACTTCCAAAGGACTTAATGGAGTATAAAGACCAGTCATTGACTTTCGTGAGTGGTGAGAGTTAGTTTGATTTCCAAGATAGGTGGGCCACAGTGTGGTAGGACTCACAAGGAGCCTCCCACTTCCTGTATCTCCTTGGTCAGAACTTTGGCCCGGGAGTTTCTGGTTAAAATTTCCTACAAGGATCATAAAGTATCACAACCTCAATTTATGTGGAAAACCATGCTATGTCCTAAATATTAGCTTTATTCTCTATATTATTAGTATAAGTATTACAAAAGATAGTAGAGGATGAGTAGAAACAGGACAGAATTCTGTGAATTTTTTTTTTTTTTTGCGGTACTGGGAATTGAACCCAGGGGCGTTCTACCTCCGAGCTACACCCCCAGCCCTATTTTTTATCCTTTTTATTTTGAAACCCTGTCTCACTAAATAGAGGAGGGCCTCACTAAGTAGCTGAGGTTGGCCGCGAACCCGGATCCTCCAGTCTCCGCCTCCCAATTACTGGGATTACAAGCGTGCGCCACCACGCTGGGTAAAATTCTGTGAATTTAAGACAGAAGTGTTGATTTCTTTAATTTTTAGACTGTGTTTATTATATATATTTAGCCTTAATTAAGAAAATGCACGAAGGACCAAGAAAAGAAGAAGGAATGGATATGCGAATAAATAATAAGGAAATGAAAGATATTCAACATCCTTGGTTATTTGGAAAATGCAATTTAATACATAATGAAATATTATATACACCAACTAGAATGACTAAAATGAAAAAGCTGACAATGCCAAACACTGAAATAAATGTGGAGCAAATAGAACTTTCTAATATTGCTGTCAGGTAACTTGTCTAATAAGAAGCACAGAGACAAGGAAATAGTAATAAAAAAGAAATGAAGGGAGTGATGGAGGGAGAGAGAAAGGAAAGAATGAACAAAAGAAAGCCAGAAGAAGGAAGGGATTAAGGAAGAAAGAAAGAAAGAAGCATGGAGGAACAATTTAAAAAGCTTCAACAAGTCAGGTGTGGTGGTTCACACCTGTAATCCCAGTACTTGGGAGGCTGAGACAGGAGGATAACAGGTTCGAGGCCAGCCTTGGAAATTTAGCGAAACCCTGTTTGAAAATAAAAAATAAAAAGATCTGAGGGTGTAACTCAGAGGTGGAATGCCCCTGGGCTCAATCCCAGTCCCCTCCCCCCAAAAAGATTCAACTTATGTATCATAGAAGTCCCAGAAGAAGTGAATGTAGGAATGATAGAAGAGTAGTATTTGAAGAGTAAGCACAGGAGATTTCCCCCAAATTGAACAGAGATATGAGTCTTTAAGTTAAAATTTCCCTCTGAGTATCAAGAAATATAATTAAAGTATATCTACAACTGGACATATCATAATAAAACTTCTCACTATGAAGGATAAAAGAGAAATACCTTAAAAGCTATCAGAAAGATAGGTTATTTTAAAAGGTCAACATCTATGGACCAACAGCACTTCTCGTGAGAAACACTTTGTGATAAAAACAATGAAATAACCTCTTCAAAGTGGCAAAGGAAAAAAACCGTTAAGTTACAATTTTATTTCCAATTAAAATTTGGGAGTGAGAGCAAAATTAAAACATTTTCATCAGGTGTGGAGGTACATACTTGTAATTCCAGTACTTGGGAGGCTGAGACAGGAGGATCGCAGGTTCAAGGACAGTCTCAGCAATTCAGCAAGAACATCAGCAACTTAGAGAGACCCTGTTTCAAAATAAAATAAAATAGAGATGGGGGGTACAGCTCAGAGGTAGAATGCCTCTAGGGTTAACCTCCAGTACCAGAAAAAAAGAGCGCGTGCGAGAGAGAAATGGATGAATTAAGTGGGCCAAAAATTAGCATTTTATCTAATATACAGGAATAGATCCTTGCATCTAACAAGAAATATATTATTTTTCAAGCACCTTGTATGTGAGATCTGTTTTTTTTCTTTATACTGGGTCCTATGTAACCTGCTAAGTGGAAAGGTTTATAAGTGTTGTATGAGGACTCCAAAAATAGACTAATCCAGAAAAATAGATCAAGAAAACTAAAAGGGGATGAAGGGGGAAAGAAAATGTGGTATATCTACATCAGGGAATACTGTTCAGCCATAAAAATGAGTGAAATCCCTCATTTGTGGCACCATGGATAAACTTGGAGGACATTATGCTAAGTGAAATAAACCAGACACGGGAAAACAAATACCACATAATGTCTCAGTCATTTAAAAATATTTATCTCATAGTAGAGATAGAACAATGTTTACCGGAGACTGAGTAGAGTAGGGGGAAGGGGAGGTGGGGGAAGGTGAGGTTGGTCAGTAGTTACAAAGTTAGCAATTAGGTAGGAAGAATAAATTCTGGTGTTATATTGCACAGTTTGGTGACTATGGTAAACAATAATGTATTACATATTTCAAACTAGCTAGAGGAAAGGATGTTGAATGTTCTCATCACAAAGAAATGAAACATGTATGCTAATTACCCTGATTTGATCATTATACAATAGATATATTTATCAAAACATTACATTGGCCCCATGTGGGGGCACAAACCTATAATCCCAGTCTCAGGAGGCTGAGATAGGAGGATTGCAGGTTTGAGGCCAGCCTCAGCAACTTAGCAAGGCCCTCAGCAACTTGGTGAGACCCTTTTTCAAAATAAAAAATAAAACAGGCCTGGGGATGTGGCTCAGAGTGGCTCTGGGTTCAATCCCAAGTAACAGACAAACAAACAAACAAACAAACAAACAAACACACCCATTACCTTGTACCCCACAAATATGTGCAATTATATGAAGTAAAAAAAACCCTAAAAGATAATGGTACAAATTAAAACAATAGTAAGGACAAAAGAAGAGATACATAGATATGCTAGAGGCCTTTAAAAATCTTATGGGTAATAGGAACAACTAGATCATAACTTTGAAATTTTAAATGAAAGAAATAATTTTTAGAAAACTCTAAATTATCAAAATTGACTCAAGCATAAATGGAAATGTAAATAACTCTTGGGGCTGGAGGTATAGCTCAGCAGTTGAGTGCTTGTCTAGTATGCACAAGGCCCTGGGCCCTACCTCTTGTACCAGAAGAAAATCAAAGTGTGGACTAAATAATTCTTGGTAATAAATAATCTCCAATCCTCAATTTTCTCACATACTCTTAATTCCAAGTTTACCAGTCATGATAATTTTCCTAAAGGCAAGCTTCATTAAACATTAAAATAGGAGATCAGGGGCTGGGGTGTGACTCAGTGGAAGAGGACTTGCCTAGCATGCGTGAGGCCTAAATTCAACCCATCCCCAGCACCTGGCATCATGAAAAACATAATTATAAAATAGGAAATCGGATTAGCAATTCATTACCTTGTTCAGATTCTTGTGCCCAATTGCTACCGCATTGGTCTGGATTGTCTGTTACATAAAACAGCATGTATCACTGGTGGTGAAATGTAAGAGTTCCTACATGAGCCACACCATTGTCTTAGGTGTCCTGAATTTCTCAGTGTATTCCTGTTTTCTCCCCCATTTCTTTGCCAAATAATCCTCTAAAACACATTTAATCTTAAAGGATTATTATTAGTATAAACTGCCACTGAGCAGCCAGGGAGATGATTCTTTCACAACATCTTAGAGGGGAATGTTTTTGACTAAGACTTCCTAGGGATCCCAGTAATCAGTGTTACCTCCTCTTCAATGTGAGAATAAGCTGGTTCATCAAAAATCAAATCAAATCAAATCAAATAAAAGATTTAAAAAACAAACCACATGTTTATTCACTAGGTATTTTTTCTAATCATTAAAAAAAATGTTCTGCAGTGTAATTCCTAGACTTAAGCCTTTCATGTTGAAGTGCTGGGAAACATGCACCCAAATTCATTTTGGAATCAACACATCACTCTCTACTTCCCCCAAGTATCTTTAGGAGGCTAAAATGGCTGGTAGCATGGCAAAAGTGCGTCTCCTGAGCACTTCGCCCAACACCTGGGTACTTTATTATAATGAAGTAGGATCATGATGATGTGGAATCATAGTGAAACGGCATAAGGAAAATCACCATGAAGGAAATGGAGTTCTTCATTTAGAAGAAAGGAAACTCCTCCTCCCCACATTTGCCTTGGTGTAATATTGATAACCTCCTGATTTCTAGTTCAGCATTCATGAGGAATGTGGAATTGGAAAGTATCAAGTCTCTGATTTGTAGAGGTACACTTTTGATTGTTTAGTCTGAATACAAAGTCAAGGGTGTATATAGGAGCTGGAAATTACATACTTCAAGCACACTTTTGAGTGGTCATCTTCTGTCACTCTGGTGTTAACAAAGGGCTGTCAGGATGCCAGTAGTACTATCTACCTACTTTCTGGGGAAGAAAATCTTAAATGAAAAGATTCCAAAAAAAGACTGTAAGATGGAAGGAGATTGTTGTGAAGAAAATGTCCTGGATTTCTTTTTTATCTGATACCCAGGAGCCCAGAACCTATTTTACACAAAATCTTTCCTAGATATATTGCTACTAATAACACTAATTGCAAATCAGCTTAAACATGCAAATATACTTTTTTGACATCCTGCACAATCAGGGAGAGTATAAACTCCAATTGAAAAATGAAATGCTGTGACTTGAAGAAACAAATAAGACACATATTTTTTTGGTGATAGATATGCATGATGAAGGTAGGAGTAAAATGAGTAGGCCATGTAAAGTGCAACAGATGAAAGAATACTTTAGAGTTTGTAAGAAGTTTTCCTTGCAAAAAGATCAAACAATAGTTGAAAGTATATTAAAAGGCTGCATTGTGGTAGAACTTCTAAAATTCTTCTTTTGCTACTCCATTTGAAAACACGCATTAGCTATTAGGTTAGCATCAAATATGGAAATGTCAAAATGACCATGTCTCAGTAGGGATAAAAGGCAAAACGGGGCCTTGTTGTAAAAACACATCATTAACTATGGTTGCGCTTCAGGTTCATTGACCTTGAGAATATAGGTTTTTCTTTACCTTGGGAAACGGTTCCGCCCTCCAGGACAATGGACTCCCTAATGTTTGGCTAGGCTGCCTGGCAGTCCTTCTTTGAAGATGTTATGCTGTGTTATGATGGGGTCTTCACTGGATCATGGAACTTGTTCTCAGATCATTCTGGACATCTTTTAAAAACTAGATTTCCTTTGAAACAACAGTGGTATAAAAAAACCAAATTGAAAACAAACATGAAGTAGGAGGCATTTTGAAGATTTTAGTAACTCCAATTTACTAGTTTTTTTTACAAAATTATCTAATTATCTTTTCTTCAAAGATGCAAGGTAGGACAATCAACCAACTTGCGCTGATTTGACTCCAATAAACATTCCTTTCTCTCAGCAGCTTAAGATAGATTTAAGAGGATATAAAGTGAATCTGTATCTTAGTAAATTTCAATGGAGTATATGACATTTTCATGAGACTTCTAGTTTTGTAACTGAATATATCCAGGTTTGAAATATTCTCTGGGGCCCACAGTCAGTTCTCTGACCAGGTATTCAACATTTGAGGTGGGAAATTAACCTTGGCTTCTCTACTGAATACATCTTTATATTTGTGTTAATCAAGACTATTAATTTGTTTTAGGGCACAGAGGTGCATACCTATAATCTCAATACTTGGGAGGCTGAGACAGGAGGATCACAGGTTTGAGGCCAGCCTCAGCAACTTAGCAAGACCCTGTTTTAAATGAAAAGGGCATAGCTCAGAGAGTGTAGCTCAGATGTAGAATGTCCCTGGGTTTCATGTCCAGTAAAAAAAAAAAAAAAGATTTATTTATTATAAGCTCCTTGATAGGAGAAAATCTGTTTATCTCTTAATTATGTATATTTTCAGTGAGTTTTTAAAAATGAGCTGCATATACTACTATCTTGATATACCATGTTGTCAAACACACCTCTCATTCTTTTCTTGTACCTCTTTACCCCTTCTCTGTTGAATTATTCTTCAACAGACGAAGCAGGATTATATATTAATGCATCAGTTCTGTTTCTTTCCTGTTACCTCTTCACTTCACCAGTACTTTTTTCATGGGAAGTGATAAGAAAGTCCAGACTTAAAGAAAATTAAGTAGCAGTAATTTATTCATAATTTAGATTCTGGGCTTTTATTATAAAATGTAAAACTCTCCTTTGGAAATGCACACTTCATTGCAGACTTGCCACTCCTTAGTATTCTAGGAAAGCCCACACCTGTTTGAATTGGTCCTCTGTTCCCTGACTGAACTGAGGGTCGCTCCACACACTGATGGTGACGCGACGTGACAAGAGCTTTCTAGGAATGTTGTCGTGCACGCATGTGTAACAGATTCGGGCATTTTAAAGGGTATTGAGTGAAACTAAGAAAAGAAATAACTTTGGAATAAAAACAACCACTTACTGAGTACTTGCTCTGTGCCAGATACTTTATGTACATGTTTTCCTTTAAACCTCACAATCACCTTATAAAGTATTTTTTAATACCTTATTTCACAGCTGAAGAAGCAGAGGCATGAAGAGTTTGAGTAATATACTAAACAGAAGAGCCGGGATTTGAACCTGGTGCACTTGACTCCAGAGCCCACGCTCCTTTCACGGTAACGATGCTTAGTAACTGGAAGGTGGTGCCACATGTTATTTTAATCTGTGTGCACTTGCATGAGTCAGCCCATTCTCTGCTACTGGCCCTTGCTTTTGTCAAACAAGTCAGCAAGGATAGGAACAATAATTTTTTTTTTTTTTTTTGCGGTACCGGGGATTGAACCCAGGGGTCATTCTACCAGCTACACCCCCCAGCCCTATTTTTTATTCTTTATTTTGAAACAGGGTCTCACTAAGTTATGGAGGGCCTCACTAAGTAGCTGAAGCTGGCTGTGAACCCGGATCCTCTGGTCTCAGCCTCCCAAGTACTGTGCTTACAAGCGTGTGCCACCACTCCCAGCTAGAAACAATAAATTCTTTACCTAATTTATCCTTGTAAGAAAAAGATACTTATCATCTAAGGAATTTTCATATCTCCTGGTGATAATCTCTGGCCTATAATGAATGAAAAAAATCTTATTATATTTTTGATGTGGTAGGGAGAATAGGACTCATTCATGTCTTGAAGCTTCCTCCTTCTTCCTCCTCCTCCTTCTCCTCTTCCTCCTCCTTCTTCTGAAGCAGGGTCTTGCTAAATTGTTGAGGGTCTCACTAAATTGCTGAGGCTGGCCTTGAACCTGCAATCCTCCTGTTTCAGCCTCCCTAGTACTGGGATTCCAGGTGTGTGCCACTATGCCTGGCTTGGAGATATTTTTCAAGAAAGAAACTGGGCTTGTCTCTCTTCTTCCCTTGCCCTCTCCCAGTTTCTTTCTTGAAAAATATCTCCAAGCCAGGCATAGTGGCAGGAGGAGAAGGAAAGAATAGCTATGTAGTTACCAATGTGGTCCTCAAGGCATAAATATTATGTAAAAAGATGTATACATCCTTTTATTTTATTTAGGAAACAAACTGTCTCCTTTTTTCTTCCTGAGACTTAAATAGTTAAACTATTGAGCCTACCCAGAGGACTTGTACTCAGGCACTGCTTTTAATAGATATGCATGTTAGCTCCTCACATGCGAGTCAGATGAAAAAGTTTATAGAAAGCGGGCAATAAACTTAATAAGGTGTTATATAATATGCAGAATAAATATTAGTACAGTACATGAACCTAAATGACAGCAACAAATTATAAAGCTTAGCATGCAATTAAAATCACTAATGGCACATGGTACGGAGGGAATGTGTGCATTCTTAGATCAGTCAAAGAGCAGCTATTCGGTGTCAGAGCCACCACTTGAACTAATGACACCCTCTTGAACTTATTTTTAAACACTCTGCCTGTCATGCAATAGCTATACTTTATGGGTGTTCTGAGCTCAGTTTTAACATGTGTCGTACATGCTAATAAAATGTATCCTCAAGGTGGAATGGTCCTCGTGGCCAGGTGACAATCTTCAGGTCTGTACTCATGAGAATTTTTCTGATGTTCGACTTATGGACTGACAAAAATAATAGTAGGTCTACAAATGATTAGCATGCTGGCAAATTCTTAAATTAAAACTTAAGAACCAAAGTGCTGCCTAAAATTTGTCAGCTAATCAGTTCTGCTGCCATAAAAACTGTTATGCTCTGTGTGGGTTTGTGTTTATTATTATTATTTTTTTGTTTTGTTTTTCAGCAACATCATGCTTTCTTGGCATGCTTTTGAGCTGGTGATGCCATCTTTCAAGATCAATCATCTTATCTCCATGGGTACAAATCTTATTCATCTTTCAAGACCCAGATTAAATGCCCTCTTCTCCATTAAACTCTCCCTGCATCCTCCCAGCTGGAACGAACCTCTCCTTTCTCTTTATTTGCATTTTATTAGTGCTTTTTACTATCTACATTGTAGTATTGTGTGATTTCTATATATTTGCATATTTTATTTCTATATGATATATCTTTATTTTATGCATACTTTGTCCCTTTCTTTGGACTAACAGAGGGGAGAAGTGGCTCAGAATTAGGCATGGAAACAAAGAGATGCCAGCTTTGGTTTACAAGCTAGATATGGAATATTTACTGAAAGCTTAGCACTTAAGTGGAGGATATTTGAAAGATGATGGAGTGGCTTTGGAGTCTTTGATGGCATTGGCTCATAGAGATGCCCTCTCTACATATAACTTTAAAAGTTGACATCTGTCAACTTTCTCGATGAAAGAAACATTTAAATAAGTGAAAGGCTTCAAATTCATGACCACATTTGAATGGGATGAAAGGAATGTCCTCTTACATACAGGGAGATAAAGCTCACAGAGTTCATGGTAGAGAAGAGGAGAACAATTTAGTCTTGGAATTGAAGCTGATTTACTTATTAGAACAGGGAGGCCTTTGGTTTCTGTGGCCATGGAGGCGTGCCGCTCAGACTTCCCATCAAGAGACAGCTGGCTTGAGAGTGCCATTCAGAGACAACTTTGGGACGTTGCAACATTGGGATCCACTGTGGCCTTCAATTTTATATCCATGTCCTTCCAGGGCTGCTTCTAGCCAGCAGTGGGGTGCAGCAGGGGTTCTGTAAGCCAGGTGCTATACAGCAAGGCCTCTGTTGTTCAAAGTGGGGCTCCTCCAGTGGGCCATCTTTGCTCCGGAGCTTCCTTCCTGGCTGGGACATCCTTAAGCTACCCTGCAGTCAGAGGCTCTTGCAACCCAATCCTCCCAGGCCTCCTTCCTTCCTGCTTTCCTCTAGCGGGGTCAGATCACATTGCTTTTTCCTTCTTTTTATTGCTCTCTTTATTCTTCACAGAGAAGTGCATGTGTTTGCACTTCTAATTTCATCTTCATGACTGTTTCTGGGAGTACCATGACTGACATAGCTTCAGACTAGCTATCATGTTGATCAACCATCATGACCACCTCCATGAATTAATTCATTTATTTCATTTATTTTATAAATATTTTGAGAACTTATTATGTTCTCAGCATTTCTGTTTTTTATTATTAGTGATATAAGAATAAATGGTACAGATAAGATTTATGATTTGAAAACCACTTGCTTTTATAATCATTTTTTAAATGATTATTCTTTTTCATGTTATCTGATATCTCAGAAGGTTAACTCACAAACAGTTCCCAATTCCTAAGAAACTGGTGTCTCCAAAGTTCTCTTCATGTTCTTGTCTTTTCCCTTTCTTCTTTCCTTCCTTCCTTCCTTTCTTCTGCCAGAATATTTAATAATGTATGTTTATAATGAAAGAAAACTTAAAAGATGGATGAAACTGTTCTTTAAGAAGTAATGTAGGCAAAGCACATCTTGGATAATATTAAGGGATGCTGATTCATTATCAGCACAGGATGAAGGAAAAGAAGGGGGGAAATCAGGCTCTAAAAACTATGGCTGGCTGAGGCTGGACTTGGAGTTGATGGGGGCCGGGGGAGGGTGTGTATTTCTTTCATAGGCTAGAAAACTGAGCAGGTGAAAAGAAACTCTCAATACTATTTGTCTCCTGTTTAAAGCCCCTTTGTCCACTTTTTCAATTTATTTAAAATGGTCTTTGAAATATAAACTATTGATATTCCTCTAACTTAGGAGTTGGAAAATTATGGTTCATGTACCAAACCCAGCCTGCTGCCTGCTTTTGTAAATAAAGTTTTATTGGGATGCATCATGCCCATTCATTTAGCTTTTATCTATGGTTTCCTTCATACTGAAACAGTAGAAACAAGTAATTGTGACAGAGAGGATCTGGCCTGCAAGCCCAAGATACACTATTTGTTCTTTTATAGAAAAAGCTTTCTTACTATGGTCTAAGTATTGTTACTCTGTGGAACTAGCCAACATGAAAAAACACATGTAGCTTTATCAAAATAAGCATCCTGAAACCTAAACACTGATTACATATTTAATCACTCTCTTTGTGACTTTTAATTAAACTTACATGTTTAATATACTTTATTCTCATAAATATTTAAATATGCCCCCCAAACAAGCCATACATGCAACAAATCACAATGATTACAAAATACCATTGTGATCACAAAACTCGGGTAGAAATGGTGACTCACACTGTGTACGACAGTTTCAACACTGTGGATTTGTGTTCGCTTCCTCACCATCTCTATTTATATCCTTTTTCTTAATTTTAATTTTATACCTTTCTCAAGATTGCCTTCCTGGTTGCTATAATTAAGATGGTACTATTTCTAGGGTTGCAATAATCTTCCTAGTTGCAGAACTATTACCAGACATGAAAAAGAAAGAAAGGAAGGAAGGAAAGAAGGAAGGAAGGAAGGAAGGAAGGAAGGAAGGAAGAAAAGAAGGAAGGAAGAAAAGACTAGCGGAGGCTGCAGGATCCAAATTGATTCTTGATGCAGAGACAACAGTTGGTTGTCTAGTGCACATTGAACGAAACCCAAGCCTAGGATGATTAGGATGAAGCCTTTATTATGGTTGCTTCTCATACTTGGTGGTTAACAATGGGAATTTAAAAATCCTTAACATCTTACTTTTTTTGAAATCTGAAGTCCTCCCTGTCTACAACTGGGCATTGTCCTGCCATTGTGATATATTAGTTTAGTTTTAGCATTACTGGAACCCAATTATATATCAAATAAGTATTTAGTTTTAATTAGTAGTCACTCGGATCTTTTGCACAGACAATGGGATAGAGTTTGCTCAGTTAATTCTCTTTTTGGGGATTTTGTTCTAATTATTTATTGTGTAACATACTGCCATCTCCTCTTTTTAATTTGTCTTTGTGTATAACCTCTGGCACTGATCAATTAGTAGATTTTTTTTCCTGGCTATTATCTGTGACTACTTGTGTTCACAGTCCTTGTGGGTACCATAACTATCTTTTCTGGATTTATTTTGTTATTCATGGCTTCCTGTGCTCATCCTTTTATTTACACACACACAGAAACAAGTACATAGCTGTACCTTAAAAGCACCGATATGCTAGCTGGGCATGGAGGCACATGCCTGTAATCCCAGTACTTGGGAGGCTGAGATAAGAGGATCGCAGGTTCGAGGTCAGCCTCAGCAACTTAGCAAGACCCTCAGCAACTTATTGAGATACTGTTTCAAAAATATAAAATAAAATAGGGCTGTGGGTATTGCTCAGAGGTAAAATGTCCCCTTGGTTCAACTCCTGGTACCACCAAACAACAACAACAACAACAACAAACCAAAAAAGCACAGATATGCTTATAGAAATGAGAAACATTTCTTGGAGCAATCCACTTGGATCAATATTTCACTCTTTATTAAAATAAATCACAATGCCATTTTTACATTATAAATACTCTTGCATATCTTTTTAACCAACTTTTCTCTTTTCAGTGCCATCATGAATTCTATTTCACAGATTCGACTATTCTAATTAATCGTAATCATTATATTTTTGTTTGCTTTGGATATTTGAATGATCACAGTGTGGTGAGTAGTAGTTCTTTCAGTTGGACCTATTTTCTTTTGAACACATGTCCTGTTATCCTAGAAAGAGTTTGATCTTCTATGACTAGGGGATGTAGTATCAACATCCTAATTTTTCCTGCTCTAAGATATGAAGTCAGGTACCTTCCAAGTGTACACTCTAGTGCTGCTGCAGGTGAATCGTTTTAGTGGCAGGACTGGGAAAGACTTTTTTAAAGAGTCTGTGTTTATGCCAGATTTTTTCCATATCAAAAAATTAATATGTTTTCATGCTGCATTGACAATATGAATTGAACTGTACAAGGGGGCTTTTGTTATTTTTTACTTTTAAATATTTTTATTTTATTAAAACATTTTTAGCCGGGCGTGGTGGCGCACGCTTGTAATTCCAGTACTTGGGGAGGCGGAGACTGGAGGATCCGGGTTCACGGCCAGCCTCAGCGCTCTCTCTCCCTGTCTCTCTCTCTCTCTCTCTGTCTCTGTCTGTCTGTCTGTCTCTCTCTCTCCTTAGTGAGGCCCTCTGCAACTTCGTGAGACCCGGTTTCAAAAATAAAGTATAAAAAATAGGGCTGGGGGTGTAGCGCAGAGGTAGAACGCCCCTGCGTTCAATCCCCGGTACCGCAAAAAAAAAAAAAAATTAAATTATCCTATACTTTTATGAGTAAACATTTTTTAAAAATAAAATGCATGTGGTAAGCTAAGGAGAAAAGAGAATGATTAAGGGATTGTTCTGCAAAAGACTTTAATTCAATCTTCACCAAGGGGTTTATAAACTAGGGCTTTGTTTCTGTCCAGTACCAATATTCTCTGAGTTGGCCTATGTAGAATCTGTGGGTTTTGTCTTCCTTCCAGTTCTCCCCTCCCCTTTCTTCATTAATAGCACTCCAGTGTTTCTTCTGGATGCTTCTCTTCCTTCCTTCCATGCCATTCTGGTGGGACAGTCATATGCAATATCCCCACCCTCCTTAGACACAAGTCTGAGGAGAATTTTAAATTTTCCACCTTCGCAGAATTTTAAATTTCCATCTACATAGGCCCTGAAATAGGTCCTTCCAGTGGCTGTCCTCTGAAGAGATGACTTCTCAATGCCTATTTCCCAATTTTCTAGATCCTATCCTTGCCAAGTCCTGATTATTCACTTTTTCTTTAGATCCTATAATTTATTTTTTATTGTTCACAATTATTATTATTGCTTTGTCTAAGGTAACCAGAGTCCACCTCTGTTGCCCACCTACTCCTGGCTGATACGTCATCTTTGTGGGTGGGTATGTGTGTTCAGGAGCTTTGTACTGTAACTGTGGCAGGTGATTTTGAAAATCATTTGCAGGATGACATGATCAGTTCATTTAAAGATTTTAGTTGGTGACAAGGGGTGTGGGAAAATCGTGGGTTGTTTTTATTCATGAAACATGTTTTTGAGGCACATTTTGTTTTACCATTTGTCTTGTGTATTTATATGTACAGTCATTCTAAGAGTTATTTATTTTTAGTGAAAATGGCAAATTGTTCATAATTTCTCCTTTTCAGAAAGATCATAAGATTGTCCATGAGGGAGAGGCTGCAGCCTGGCCCCAGGGTTATCTGAGGTTGCACAGCCTGTATACACAGCACAATTTCTCAGCCCCTATCTTCAGAGGTACATTTGGGTCATTTTCTTTGATGTCATGAAATGGTGAGTTGTTACAGACAGTGGCTTTAAGTCATCAACTGTTTGAACTTGTTTGAGTTGAACTATGTGACTTCTCTACCAGCAACGGTGATGCGTTTGCTCACCGGTGAAGCACTATATTCATTTCCTGTGTTCAGTAAGTGAAAATGACTGATGTTGAATTTTGCTGGGCTAACACACTAGATAAACAATACACAATAATAGTGGCTCCACAAGATCACAGTCTAGGTTGGGTTCCCTCTGCATTTTTCAACATTCCATTGTTGGCTCTGTATGTGGTTTCAAATTGCCTGATTTCATCTTCAGATTAGGTATAGGAAGTGATTCCAAATCATAGCTACAATAATGGTTTCCATTTATTGAACATAATATGCCAGGCACTATACTAAGAGCTCTGTAAAAAGTGTCTTCCATTTTTACCAAAATCTTGGGTAGATTTTATTACTACCATTTATAGATAGGGAATTGGGATTCAAAGTTTAGCGACTTGAGAAAGGTTTTCCTACCACAGCTTTTGATGATTTATTAGAATGAAAGATGTCCTAGTCCTGTATATTTATGCAGAGATTTCAAGGTATGTCTGTGTTTCTCTACTAGCTGGGTACTTGCTGAAAACTCAGAACTAAACTGAATTGAAAGTGGCTTGTATTCTCAAAGTAGCCTGTTTATTTACACTTTCCTGTTGCTTGCAACTTCCAATTCCACTACTGTCTCACAAATATTTTCCTTTCTGTTATCGATGAGTTAGGTGGGAAAGATAAGACAAAAGAAATAAGAGTTGAGAGTTAAAATCCTAAGAATCAGGTGCATGTATCCCAGAAAAATTCGATTTTATCTTCTTGCAGTTCATTATAGTCATAAAATACCAGCATTGGAAAGTATTTTTTCTTGAGCCCTCCAAGTTTACTTAATGCCTTAGGTTTTACAGACTGTAAGTAGTGGTTTCAATTCTAAAACATGAGTTTTCTTACTTGATCTAGAACTCTTTCCACATTTTAAACCAGGATCAGCCTTCCCAAGGGCCAGGGGAAAACCCACCCAAACACATATCATACCCATTACTACCAGAACATGATTTAGACAGGCACTTTTTTATGTAGGTGAGCGACCACAACTTCTTTTCATAGAGAAGCCTATTTGGCAAACTCAGTGAGATTGTTCATAGATAATGGACTAGAAGCAAGATGTGTCCTGTCTAGCCCATGTTCCAAGCATTTTCAAATACCAAATTCCTTCTCCCTGATTCTTTTATCACATCTGGCATCCAATATCTTCTCTAGCCCAGAAATAAGAAAGAACTCCTTCATCTCTCCCTCTTTTTTATTCCTCTTTTGATCAGTCATCAATTCCTGTCAAAAGTATCTGAATGTGACTCTCTCCCTTCCTGCTGCCGCTACCATAGTTCAGTTCACCATCATCTTCTGCATCAGTGATGGGATTACCATTCCAGCTGCATTAGAAGGCAACATCTATGCAATCTAAACCTCTTGGAGCCGGGGGCTGTTGGGGATGATTTATGGTTCTAGAGGGTATAGAGCTAGGGGAAGTTGAGTGATAATGGGTGGCCAGATGGATGAGAGACCAACTATGAGGGAGGAGGCCAGAATGGAGTGGTTGTCTTAGTGCCAGGCTAAAATTGTTACGGAACTCTTTGAACCAACAGTGAGAGATTAAGCAGGAAATAGA
This sequence comes from Glis glis, assembly GCA_004027185.1. Lineage (NCBI taxonomy): Eukaryota > Metazoa > Chordata > Mammalia > Rodentia > Gliridae > Glis > Glis glis. The sequence goes on along the minus strand of PVJS01000880.1, from coordinate 73,903 downwards.
GTTGGCTTTGAACCCTGAGCATAGAAGGTCAGTGCATCACACTGTAGAGACTGGATGAGGGTACTAAAATAACTATAGGACAGCAGTAATGGATGAAAATGGAGAAAAGAGCAAGATAAAGATGGAGAAGGAAGATTGCTGCTTCCCTAACATGTGCCTTGTTCTAAGTAGGACATGTTTGTTGAATTGTATAAAAGCCATATTCTTGCTTACATAGTATCAAGGTTTTCTCAGATTGAGTGTTGACTCAAGCTGGTTGGGCCAATATAGACATATAGGAACCAAGGACTTGAAGCCCGAGCATCAGTTCTATGTGTTTAGTAATGCTATTTGGTCATAACTTTTCTTTAGTTGGAGATTTGAAAGTGGCTAATGTGCTGAACAGTTTGGGTCATCCCATGTTGGACTGCCAAAAGGCAGAATAAAAGATAGTAAAGTTAGAAATAGCCAGGTTAGGTGATATTTTTTTTTAAAAAAGATAAAATGGAAGAAGCTTATTTTCTATGAAAAAAGACCTTATCAGCAGAGACATCGGTCACCATAAGTGAAACTGCATGTTAGAATCCGCAAGGTGAGGCTGATGGTTTTTGCTAAATCACTGTGGGATTATATTTACCCAGACTACCTGTTCATTGTGCAGTAGACAGGGTCTTGGGGGACAAGCATAAACAGTGGGTTCCCTATCGAATAGCACACTTAGTCTGGGAGAGAAACATTGTGGGTCTCCCAAAGCCAGGATCAAACAGTGTTTCATTGAAAATGTTTTTACTATAAACTCACAGGGATCCTGATTTCTAAATCAGTTTCAATTAAATATATTTTTTCCCTTCTAAGAAAACAACATACACCTGTAATCTCTTCTAACTATTGGCAGATCTGTGGTGCTGGAGCATGCCCCACCTTCCCAGTGGCTGCAATTACACACATCAAGTTTCAGAATGGACGACGAGGTAAGATTCTGGAGGTAAAAGGCTACCACTTATGGTCCCCATTTTGCTCTCATGTGTCACAGTCTTTTATTGTCGGGAGTTATTTAGAGACACAGCCACTGGCTAACAAAACCATCTGTTAGTTAACAACAGCAAAATATGAGGTATTTCAAAATGGCATGGGGGCATTTCGAGTTAAGAGGAAAGGGGTGCCAACTATTTTTTCCCTTCGGTCTTTCCTTGTCAAAGAAGAATGCATTTGTTATCAAAGCCAGTTTGGCTAATGTGCTTTCACCTCGTCCATATCTAGAAATCAAAGCTGCCTAGAAAGTTATTTGAGGGTATGTTCTCCCTCTGGAGCCCATCTCGCTCCAGTCATGCTAATAGGAATTTCATGTGTGCGTCAAGAAAACAATATAGTCTTTATGTGATCCAACCAACATGCCCTACTCAGAACATGGTAGATGTTGGGAAAGCAAAAACGGTCTCACCAGACAGATTTGGTAAAATTCTTCACCTTTGTGCTGTTTTGCACTACTCCATTACTGTTCCCAGCTGGAGGAGGAGGGGTGGTAGACGAAGGACCTCTGTTCTCCTCCTTTTCCCTCGGTCAGATAGTTTCCCAAATCAGCTAAATATAACTCCATTTATTGTCATGCTAAAACGTTCTATTTAGCTGTGTTTAACTGGATATCATGATTCCATGGGCTGACCTTTCACTCCTGGGAAGTCGTTTTAAATTCAATCCCCGGCAAAAGGAAAATCCTTCCAATTCGTTGGCTGTGAAAGGTCACAAGTGAGATGTGTTCTGATGGTATCTGCTTATGGTTTAATTCTCAGTAAACCTGAGCACTAACTGGGCCTCAATTGTCCTTTGTCTTGGGAATCTGAGTTCTAAGAAGCCTGGGAGAGCTGAGGGGAGACACGAGCTGAGTAGCTGGCATCAGTGGAGGGCGCACAAAGGTACCAGCTGAAAGGTGAGGTATATGGTGCTAAGTTAGGTCACTGCTGCCTCCTTTCTGAGCTGATGAGGAATTCAGACTAAAATATATAGTTTCTCTCCCTGTTTCATTTGATCTCTTTAAGAGGGACATTTCCCACTTGCTGGGAGGCAAAGAGGGCTTAGGTGAGGTTAGGGAAGGAACTAGAAGTGTGTGAACCAGTGGAGAGGAAATTGGAGTATCCTGCACATTTAGCCATTTCAAGGGTCCAGAGCAGAAACTGTGTTTCAGGGTTGAATATTTGCTTTTGAGGACCTCTTTCTCTTCACGGTTCAGTAGCACTTCAGTCTCTTTTAGGTTTCTTACAATCATCATACTGAATTTTTCAACTGAAAGAAAATACTTCCATTAAATCTTATCAATCTCCTTCTTAAAAAAAATCATGTTTTAGCAAACAGGGTTCGGAGTTCCATCAGAGAATTTTGAAGAGTTCAGTGGATAGGATATTAGGTGGAAGGCTCTGGAGCTTTGTGGGGGTGACTTTGCTTTTTATCCTATTTCAACTTTTTAATGACTCTATGGTATATCCTTTCAATCAATAAGTACAATCTCTGGCTCCTCTATAACTTTGTGAAGACAGCAGTTGGTCGCCCCACCACTTCATTCTTTCACATACATACTATATTCTAGTTCAAAAATATTTCATGTTTCCTTTAAACAACTTGCCATTTTATACTTCCACACCTATGTTTGTGTTGCTTCCTCTTCCTGGGACATCTTCATTTTCTTATCAAAGTTCTATCTGTGCATAAAGGTCAAAATGCCACCTCTTTCTATAAAGCCTTTCCCCTCCTCAGCTGTGGGGGAGGCAAGCAAAGCTTCCATAATACCTCACCTATGTGGCTGTTGTGGTTTACTGCACTGGAGCATGTTTACACGTCTCTCACTCTACCTAGGTTCCTAAAGGTAGAAGCTGGACCTTCATCTTTCTACCCTAGGGCTTAGCTCAGTGATTCCTTCAATAAGGGGAGATGTTCATCTTCCTACCACAGAAGAATAAGCAGGTAGACTTTTGATATCAAGCTTTAATGTTGATGAAGAAATGCAAATGAAATGACATCTCCCATACTGAATGTATCTTGAGAGTTCTTAGCAGCCACAGGAATAAACAGAAAGCAGAGTGTTCATTCCCTCCAAGCAGTAAGGACAGTTCTTTGGGAATAAGGGAGAGAATCCTGTTGCCTCTTTCTCTTCCTCTTTCTTTTTCTCTTTGTGTTGTCAGTTTTCTTGGGAAGACCTGGTCACAGGAGAACTCTGGAAATGTTAAGATGGAGTTCAGATGGGGAGAGTCAGAGGTGGCTCTGAACGGTAGGGAGAGGCCCAGGTGGCCTCATTTCCCCAGATTCTCATCTTCTTTTTGTCTGCATCTCCCACCCAGTTGACTGAAAGCTACTTCTGATTCCTGAACTTCTGGAGAGGAGAAAACCATATACACTATATAGACCCCTGAGCTAAGCCATGTACTGCAGAAACAGGATTTGGTGATCAAGACACAATTGATAGAGAAGCCACATACCCTGTCTCCTTTACCTTTAGTGAGAGCTGGCTTTTGGTGACCTAGGGATGATCCTGGGTATCCATGTCAGTCCCAAATCACAACATTCTCTGTCCTGCCTAAGAGCTGAGCATGTTCAGAATGTTTATCTAGCCCAGTGTACATGTCAAGACTGTTGGTTGCAAGAATCCAGTAAGACTGGTTGAAATAGGAAAGCCCCTTCGTCTTTTAGTGGGTCAGAGACTCTGGCTTAAGTGTGACACAAGCAGTAACAATGACCAGCTATGCTGCAAATGACTTCACTGGCAAAGATGCCACTTCTGACATCTCGTGCCACAACTCCCATAGCTCCAATCACTAGGTATCTGTCCCTGCTCACATAAGGGAACAGACACCAGGAGCCTTACCCCTGCTGCCTCTAAGACTTGGACATGCTCACAAAGTGTGCTCTAGAAGGTGAATTTCACAATTGTCTTCTCATTGTTTACTTTTTTTTTTTTTTGCGGTACCAGGGATTGAACGCAGGGGCGTTCTACCTCCGCGCTACGCTCCTGGCCCTATTTTTTATACTTTATTTTGAAACCGGGTCTCATGAAGTTGCGGAGGGCCTCACTAAGGAGAGAGAGAGAGAGAGAGAGAGAGAGAGAGAGAGAGAGACAGGGCGAAAGAGAGCTAGAGAGCTGAGGCTGGCCGCGAACCCGGATCCTCTGGTCTCCGCCTCCCAAAGTACTGGGATTACAAGCGTGCGCCACCATGCCCGGCTTCATTGTTTACTTTTGCATGTAACCTCGCATGACTACCTTTGATTGGTGGATCCTAGGTTCCATACATATATTTTAGCAGCTAGGGAGTTGAATGACTTCTTTTCTGTCTTCTGCCTCATAAGTCAAGACTCATAAGGCAAAAAGTTTTCCAAATATTACAAGGGCTCTTCAAAGGTACTAAGCAACAGAAAATGTGACAGAAATCTACTATATCCTATAAGGTGTTCATATTTTAATTTTAGCCACTATAAAGCAATATGCCTTGGTTATACCAGACTTCTCAGTCTTTCTGGTAACAGTAGGATGTGAAAGCTTTCTCTGTGATTTAAGGCTTGGAACACCTCTCCCATCCCTAATGTCTCTCTTTCCTAACAAAGGACTTTGCTCCTTATCACCCCCTTCGCACTGTCTCTTCTCCCACATTCCGGGGGCACCACACTCCTATTGGTGGAGACCAGGATGTATGGGATGCGTGTTCTGTTGATGACTTCCAATCAGGATCCTACATCTTTGATGGCCATGGCCCAGACTTTAGCTGGGTTCTTCTAGAACCAATAACTTCCTGAGCCAAACTCAACTTGTTACTATCTTTGAATATCATGTCCTTGATATTGTTTGCCCTTTAAGACCAACCACTACAACCAGATGAAGCCACCCTAATACTGGGCTCAAGTTCTCGTGAGAGGGCCTCTGCTCTTACATACTTGGTAATTTTCCCTGTGCTGATTCTGTCTTGACACAGGTATCTTGCTTATGAGAAATAGTGATAAAAATAGTTTCCAGTGTAGATTTTCAAATTAAAATATATTCATGCTGCTTAGTGATTTCAGAAGTGCCGTGAGATCTTCTAGAGGCTAGAATCATGTCTTAATCATTAATCTTCTCTGCAGTCCCAATATGTGATACAGCATCTGACACAAAGCCGGTGAGAGATTCATTTTTTGTTGAATGACGAATGAATGAATGAAGGTTGCTTAAAAGCCACCAGTATATTTCAGCAGTGTAGATACATCTTTCATTCTTTAAGCAAACATTTTCTTGAAAAGTGTTATAGTAGATGCCATGAAAATCTGAAATAGGCTTAATGCTACTAATAATGACAACCACACAACAATAACCAACACGTCGTGTATACTTCCTAGTTAACAGCACTGTGCTAACTGCTTCACAAGCATTCGTTCAATTCTCCCAGAAGCTCTGTGAGTTAAGCATATTATTATTACCCCCATTTATGAGGGAAAGCTGATTCTCAGAAAGGCTAAGTAAATGAAAACAAGTTGGGAATGTGATGTTTACACAATAAAGTCGGGAGGTACAAGAGCCATCTGGAATGTCTTAAATGTCACAGGGCAACACATTTGCAATACTCGAGTTTCATTCCAAGAGTCCTTGAGTGCTAAATGGAGACAGTCGGGGAATCAGAATTTACCTGGTAACCTTTATGTAACCTGCATTTTAGCACTGAGGAACTCTGCTTTCTTCATTCACCCATTCATTGAACAAACATGAATGGCATGCCTGCTGTGTGCCAGGAACTCTACTAAGCTTGAGGTCAGGGTGCAGGCAGCTGGGGGAAAGGAGACAAACATGTAAATAGATTATTGCAATTTGTGGGTGCCATAGTGGAGATGTGAAGCTACTTCAGAGGAATATTTTCGACATTACACCATGAAGTATGACATTTGCAGTAGGTATTTGTGGTTATCCTCTATTAAGGAAAGGTCCTTTTATTTCTAGTTTGATGAGAGATTTCTTTTAATTTTTTATAATCATGGATGAATGTTGCCATTTATTTCAAAAGATTTTTTTATATATCTTCTAAAGATGCTTTTCATTTAGATTATTTTTCCTTTTATATATTAATGTGGAGACTTACATTGTAAATATAATATTGTCTAATTTAAACCAACCTTGCATTTTCATTCATTTAATAGTTATTTACCCACTCTTGTTAATTTGTGTATTTATAGGAATTTATCTGTCCCACCTAAATTTTTAAATGTATTGGCAGAGTTATTAATACTATAATTTATTATTTTTATTTATATATAATTTGTAGTTATAGCCTCTTTGTTAATATTCCTTCTTTTTTCTCAATTACTATTATACAGAACTTCTCAATTTTATTAGTTTTTTCAATGTCTCCATCTGGGCTTTATTTAATTATTTTTAAATTTCATGATGTATGTGTTCAATTCATTAATTTTGGCCCTCCCCTCCCCAACTATAAGGATTTAAAGCCATAAATTTCCTTCCAAGAAATTCTTTAGGTATATCTCTCATTTTGATGTGTTGAGTTTTCATATGTAATTTAAAATATTATATAATAATCTAATTTCCATAATGGTTTCTTTTTTTGCCATGAATTATTTTAAATGTATTTTACAAGTTTTTAGTGAGATAGATTTTTATTTTGATCATTTTGAAAAGTTATCTTTATTACATTGTGGGCTGAGGATGTGGCATATAGAGTCTTTGAAATTTATTAGACCTGCTCTGTAGACTAATGCATGGTTAATTTTTGTAAATAGCCCTTGTGGGTTTGACAAGTAGTTGGATACAGTGTTCTGTAATATGTCCTTTAGATCAGGTGTCATTTGTGTAGTTCGAATCCTTGTCCTTGCTGGTCTTTGTTTTCTTGATCTATCAATTATGTCAAAAGTGTGTTAAAGTGTATGAACATACACATTTCTCTTAACTGAAATCTCAATTTTGTATTCATGCATTTTGAAGCAGTAACACATAACTTTTAAACACATGAGCGTTTAAAATGGTTATGCTCCCTGTGAATTGAAGCTTTTACTATTATGTTGACTGTTCTGATTTCTAATAATGCTTTTTACCCTAAAGTCTATTTTATATGATATTACTATAGCTCCACCAGCTTTCTTTTGGTTCATATTTGCTCAGAAGGAAATAGTTCCAAATGGTTAGCAGTCTTTAATACTGGATGATAAGATGAAAGGTAATTGTTCTTTTCCTTACATGTTTCAGTGTTTTCCAAAATTTCTTTAACAAGTATATATTTCTACTTTCATAGTTAGGAAAATTATATTTTAAAATCTGATTTAAAATCTGATTAAGATCCCAGAGAGATTCTTCTTCCTTATCTGGTTTAATATTTGGGGACCAGATTCTTAAACAGTTAAACATGCACATAACGGAGTTATATGTCATATAAGCAGCTTTTAGCAGTGAAACTTTTATATGATCTTTCTTGATAGGTCAAGAAAGAAAGTTAAATAGAGTGATATTCTCTTTTGCCTCCTGGGATATATGTTATCAGGGATGAGGTAATGTGAAGTCGTACTTACCCCTCTCAGGCAGAATTAGTTACTCTCTTCTGGGTTTCCACAGTATCCTAAAGACACACATCAAGTACTCCTTACTATACTGTGGGGCTCTGAGTTGCTGGGTGGCAGGGGCCTCTCTCTTTCTGGGTTAGGTCCAGGCTGTAAGCCAGGGAGTTCCATTAGATAGGAGGGGTGGAAGCAAGGTCCACCCTCAGAGCATTGGCAGGTGCCTGGGGTTTCAGGGTTGGGCTGCCAGATTGGACATAGTACCTTTTGGCCCCAATGTTGGGGTACCAGGAGTGCTGTCCAGTGGTGTTAGGTCAAGCCATTATTTGCCAGGTGGAAGCATCTTGACAAACACCAGGCCTTGTCACAACCCTGTAAAGACTGCATTGCTGTCCTTGTGGAAAGGTCTATGGATTAGCTAGTCCCACTCATCTTCCCTCCCCCCACTCTGGTCTGCCCTCCTAATACACAGAGGCTGTACAACTAAAAATGACATTTCCCACGTGTTCTTGCAGTTATGATTTTGGATGCAATTTCAATTTTATCACTTGTGCTCTCAGGAGAGTTGGATTAGTAATAGAGTTAAATTTTGAGAATAAAATTAGGCAGGAGGCATCTATCTTGCTAGCAAGGAACATGCCAAAGGCAAGAGGTTCTGGGGCTGGAAGCTGTACCTGGAAACAGCCTGAGGTCTAGCTACCTATCCCAATGATTGGGGAGCTCCTCAAACTCAGAAATAAAGTTCTTCTTGTTCTAACTAGTTAGAGTGGGTTTTATTGTCTGTAGTTGTGCTCTAACACACACACACACACACACACACACACACACTGTACAGAAGAGGATACTGAACTGAGACTTGGGGATGGGAAGTGACTTGCCACAGATCTCACAGCTGACAAGTGTTGAGTTGGACCAGGTGCCCAAGCCCTCCAGTGCCAAGTTGGGGTCCTTCAGCAGCAGGGCAAGTGGCAAAGCCAGGGGACAGGCTGTTGAAGCCTCAGGGCAGTGGAGATGATATTAATCTCACATGCAGACCCAAGGTCTTGGTGGCACACAACGATGTGACTATGTTACCAAATAGATGATGCTGCCACTCCCACAGGCTGGGCTGGACACTGGTGGCTCCCACTCATCCTCCCCCATCACTTTCCCCTTTCCCATGGCCTTTCTACTAAGTGAATTGCTGGTGTCCTGTGTTAACAATGCCTCCCCTTGCAGTTTTGTTTTCACGTTCCACATTGCACTATGCACTCCTTTACTGCTCTTGGAATTTTGTCGCTTCTTCAAAACTTTTTGAGGATAAAGGAAGGGATAACTAACCTATAGATTGGCAGGCAGATAAGCAAATATTTAATTATAATGATCAGATTCCTTATCTGTCTCAGACCAAATTGTCTGGAGTAGATGTCTTATCCAGCTTTGTCTGTTTTTGCCCTTGTTTATGGCTTTCTTCATAAACTTGTAATTCTTCCTTTTTTTTTTTTACTTTCTTTCTCTCTATTCTTTTATATTTCCATACTGGGAAATAAACTTCATGAGATCAGTGTCCAAGCCTATCTTAGTCAGGACTGTGTCTGTTGCTCCTAGTCCAATCTTGGCACAAAGTAGTCATCTGAAAATGTTTACTGAATGAAACTCTCTTTATTCATTCATGTCTTGAATACTTATCCTTGTATCATCCAGTTCAGAAGTTGGTATATGTATGGTGTTGAGTTATTTTAATTGAAAAATAAGTTATCATGTGTATACCTGACCAGCATTCAAACATAAAAATTTTATTTTATTTTCTCTACAGTGTCTTCAAAGCTAGAAACTGGTTTGTTTGTCATTTACTTGCTACTTATCCAAGAATTATTGGTAGACCATGTTAATATAAAGATAACTAAGAACCGGACGTGGTGGCGCACGCTTGTAATCCCAGTACTTTGGGAGGCGGAGACTGGAGGATCCGGGTTCGCGGCCAGCCTCAGCTCTCTCTCTCTCTCCCTGTCTCTCTCTCTCTCTCTCTCTCTCTCTCTCTCTCTACTTAGTGAGGCCCTCCGCAACTTCGTGAGACCCGGTTTCAAAATAAAGTATAAAAAAAAAAATAGGGCCGGGGGTGTAGCGTGGAGGTAGAATGCCCCTGGGTTCAATCCCCGGTACCACAAAAAAAAAAAAAGAAAAAATAAGATAACTAAGAAATAAACCTTTCACAGCATTAACTTAGCTGAGAATTCAGCACATTATATATCTTTAATACATTTTATAAATGAATACATGAACAAAAGAATGTTAAATTTCTGGGGATTGATATTACCCCTTAGAAAAGAAATTTAGCCCGTTAGGGCAAGAGGGTAATTTCAGCTACACTGAATCAATTAAATGCACAGGATGTCTTTCTGCACAAGACAGTGTTTCCTAGATTGCTTTCTCTTTGGTAGTTTCTCCTTTGGTTGGTCATGAAGAACCACAACACTTTTGTTTTTGAGTGCATGTGAGCAGGGTCTATAGACAACACTCCTGCACTGGCACTAACAGCAAGAGAGTAGAGAGCAGTAGAGAAAACGAGAAGACAATTTTGAAAGGGAAATGGGAGAGGTCAGGTGATGGGAGCAAGGGAAAGAATAGAGAAGGATGAAAAAAATGATGGTAATATTCTCGATGCCTGCCAGTTACTAGCACTTTTCGAGGGGATCCTCTGTCCAACACGTACACTATCTTCTCATTTATTATCTTATCTCATTTATTATCTTCTCATTTTCATTGTGTAGATGAGCAGAATGAGATTCAGAGAGGTTAGTAAGTCACTTGTTCACCCACACACTGCTAAGAGGGAAGCCAAGATTTGCTCTCAGGAGTGTCTGGCTGGTTCACCTGGTGAGGAATGACAGAGGTCTGCCAACGGGCCCTGCATGCCTCCCAGGGGGCATTTGTATTATAAATTGTCAAACACCCACTCCAGGAGGACTTTTGGATATCAGCACTTTAAAGTATATTTATTTAGTGATTAATACACACACACACACACACACCCCACAATCAACCTAAAATGAACAAAAGAAAAATTAACTTCCATGTACACTTTGACCCAAGTCTTCTGGAATAGATATTTAACAGAATATAAGGCATAATAGATGACAAATGGGAGACATTCTCAAGTGTCATGCTTCTAGAAGCAAAGCAAACCGCCTAATTCCAGCCTCACCTCCCACATATAGTACATAGAGTAAACAAAGCCACAGAGACCAAAAAAAGCAACAGGAAAATGACAAACAAAAGTTGAGAGGCCATGAAAATACTTTCTGAATGTCCATTCCCCAAAGGGTTGAGGTCAGGCATATGGTTCTATTCACCAAACCCCAGACAAAGGACTTGGGCTATTTTATGCCCTGATCATTATTGTTGGTTAAATTGAAGCACGATCAAAAAAGTGTAATGGAATATTAATTTCAGTTACTATAGCTAATTGGAAACATAGCAGGAGCTGTTACTGTGGAAGCGGAGTGAGAACACTCAGATGCTCGTCCAAGTCTAGCCTCCCCTTTTCAAGTTGGGCAGCAGCATATTTTCAAGAAATGGCCATTATCCCGAGAGTCTATACTTAAGTGCATCGGGAGAAATACTTGGCCTGGGAAAAAGGAAAAACAACTGACTCTCAGCTATCAGTGGGCTTCAAAAATGCAAATTCAATTTAAAAACTATCAATTGTTCATTTATTCTCATGAAAGACATAACATAAATATATAATCCCTGTCAAGTTGAGAACTGAGTGTGTTTCTTCTTGGTGTCCTTGGTCTCAAGCCTAGATTTTGGCATCTAGATGATGTTCATCAATAATCACTGGGTGAAGGAGGGGATTATTGTTGAAGACCTTTGTCTAATAAACAAGAATGCTTTCCTTCTTAGACGCTTGACCCTCTTCGTCAATGAAAGTACAGATCAACAAGATGGGGAGAGGAGATGGCTCTACTTTAGTTTGGCACATAAGACTAGGAGATGAAGAATATAATCAGGAATCTTTGTCGGTTTGGTGCATTTCTGTATTCTCAGTCCCTACAATGGTACCTGGCACATGTTAAGTACTCAGTACATATTCATTGAATTAATGAGTGCTTATTATGAAGTTGGGAAGAGAAAATGAATTAAGCAAAGAAGACAAAGTGGAGAACCCATACCTTTAACATGTTTTCATTTCGCTACTGAGAACTTTGCTGCATTATCACTTCTCAAACATCAGTTATACACTCACATGATGTAAGTACAACAATCTCTTCTTGGAATTGGTATAATCTGCCCTGTGGGATTCATCAAGTCTCTATTAACATGATGCTTTTAAAGGCATCAGTTACAGCCAACTTAGTGATCGTTGCTTTAGAATAATTAAGATGCATGGGAATGTTTTAGGGTGATACCAGTCATTCTCATGTTACAGGAGAACGGTGTGTCCTTAAGGAGAATTCATATTAAGTTTCTGGCCTTTGTTCTCTCAACCTCTACTGCCTGCTCACACCTGTGGATTTTTCATAGAAGAGGCTTATTCTACTTATTTTTCATTTCTAAAAAAAATGATACATGACTGATCATTAAAGGCCAATGATGCAGAGAATGTGTATGTGAGGCCATGTTTAAGTAGCAATGGTGCAAATGTCCTTCTCAGATGCTCCTAGGCTGTCCTGAATCTACACTTGACAACACAGTGGAGGGAAACACTGACAGGGACAAGCTGGGTGCACTTCAGTGGGAGTTATTTGTACGGGGTTGAAAAAAATGTCATTAGTATTCAATAGTTACCCTATATGGCATCTGAGTTTTCTTCATAAAGTGACTGTGTGTGGTATTCTGTGTATGTGGGTGGTATTTTTTTCCTTTTCAGACAAGTATGTATATGCTGTTTGTTGTCTTCTCCTTTTGTTATACACTTAGCCAACAATTTAAAGGGGGAAAAAGACTGTTGAAACGACATTTATTTTCATTTAGGCAAGTACCACATTTTCTGAATCCATTTTGAATTCAGTTCAAGTGATGGAAAGTTGGTGAAATTTTGTATAGAACCACAAAGTTGAAAAATTGTCACAAAGTTTACTATTCCTTTATTGTTTCATGTTCATACATGGAGGGGGACAAAGTCATATACTTTTGAATATATCTCTTTTGAATTGAATTCCCAGAACTGTGGTGCAAAGATGCAGGCAGCAATTTTCACATAGTAAGGAAATGTTCAATGGGCTTTCACATTTTCTCCTACCCCAACCGCAGTATGAATATGACTCTTATATCACTGGGTGAAGTTCTTGGGTGTTAGTGCACACAATGAGGCTCTCTTTTGCAACCATAAGGAGGGGGAAAGTCACAAGGGCAAGCAATAAAGCCAAGAGGAATATGCTTTATGAATGCAAAACTTACAGCAGAACTTTAGACAGGAAAAAAGTTGATGATTCAAGTTAAAGCTGGCCCCAGGCAGCAATAACTTACTGAAGTGGCATTTATTTGGCTGATAACCCAAAGGTCTTGCTGAACTTGCTAGTACAACAGAGGCAATCATTATGGGAGAATGAATTACAATAGCAGTTTAGTTTGCAGTAACATTATTTGATCTTTCCAGTATTTAGAATGTCCTTGTAAGTGGCCTTAAAGCTCCAAGTTCAACTTTTTGCTGTGACTTTGAAACTGAAATGGGAAAATATTTGCCAGTAGGTATGCAGTATGTCTTACCTACAGTAGAGCTGGTGATAAAGATATAATGTGAGATATTTTTGGTCTCATGATGTAACTGAGGTGAAAGTAGATTGGGTAGAAAATTTATGCTCTGAGAAGTAAAATAACTTGCTCAAAGTCACATAGGCAGTAGATCTGCTTCAGGCACCAGGTAGGCAGCTACTATTTGAGAGCTAATTAAGCAGGCTAACATCAAGAAAGCTCGAGGTGGAAAAGGATTATAAGAAAGATTGCAATGCTTTTATGAGAAGCATGTATATCATAAGAACAAGAATATTTAATTTTTATAAAGACAAGTGTTTCTTTGTTTTCTTTTCTCTTCCCTAATTGGGAATAATATTAATGGGCATGAAACAAATTTTCAGTTGAAAGTTTGAACAATATAGTAAGAATCTTCAATGTATAGGTAAATGTTTGCTTGCACAGAGAGGTCTTTGGGGAGGAGAGATGAAGACTTCTCATTTTAGGTTTAAGATACATGGGGAGGTCTCTCTTCTAAAAGTCATGTAGTTTTCCTTACATACCCTCTGAATTCCAAACGACATTCAGTCTGGGTGGGTAAACATGCGACACCACACCTGGAAAAATAGCTGAATCATCCATGCATCGCAGTTCATAATGATGAGGCAAGGGTCCTCGGTTTCTTTGTCTGCCTCTTCTCCTTCTTGCGCCTTTCTCCAACATCACAGCTTCAGTTTGGGAGCTTTTGGGGTGAGTGTTACGGTTAGGATGTGGAATGTCCCCCAGAAAAGCTCAGGTTTGACAGTGCAGAAATGTTCAGAGGTAAAAGAATTGAATCAGGAGTCTAACCTCATCAGCGAATTAATCCATTTGATGGACTAATAATTTGAATGAATTTACTGAGTGATAATGATAGGCAGGTGGTGCATGGCTGGAGGAGATAGGTCACTGGGGCGTGGCCTGAGGGACTATATCTATCCCTGGTCCATTCTTCTCTCTCTCTTCTTCCCTGTTGCCATGAGCTAGGTAGCTTTGCTGTACCATGCCCTGCTGCCATGATGTTTCTGTCTTGGAGCTGGCTGACCATGGACTGAACCTCTGAAACTGTGAACCAAAATAAACTTTTCCTCCTCTAAGCTGTTCTTGTGGGGTATTTTGGTCACAGTGGCTAAAAAGCTAACTGAAACAGTGAGGTAAAGACAAGTGAGAGAGAAGACTGGAAACAGTCACTTAGGAAGACCTTGAAAATCTCTTTTTCTTTCCATCTGCCATTTTCTCCTCTTTAACACACCAACACAACTAAGTCTCTCTAATTGTCAAAAAAGAAAAAACCTATCTCTACCCTACATTCCTCTTTAACTTGTTGCCATCTTCTCTCTTTCCCTTCATACCAAGGCTTTTTGAAACTTATCTGAAGCCTCTTACTTTCTGAACTCTTCCATCTTTGCCTCCACCTTGCTTCTGAAACTACTCTCACTGAATTCAGTCGTGACACAATTACAAATCCAATGGACATTACAAATCCAGTAGATAAGGTTTAATGCTATTAATCCCACCATTATTCTTAAAGCTCCTTAGTTTCCCTAATTCCTTCTTAACTTCCTGTCATCCTATTTCATAAGTTTCTCCTCCCTCCTATATTGGTGTTTTCCAAAGGTTTCTGGGTCTCACTTCTGCGTTTACTCTCCACTTCCATGTCTTCTTAAATAGTTTCAACTGCTTTCTTCTGAGCTCTGAACCCATATTTCCTATTGTCTCATGGAAATCTTTCATGTCTGCACTATGGATACCACAAATTCAGCACACCATGTGATATACTGAATTCATTGTCTCTCTTCCAAAATCAGTTCTTCCTCCTATATTTTTGATTCCTTTTTAATAACCCTACCACATACCGAATTTCCTATGTCAAAAATTTGGAAGTCATCCTTAAGTCTTGCAGAATTGGTCCTCACATGATTGTTGCCATGTTCTCTTGATTTTACTTCTTTTTTTTTGTGGTACGGGGATTGAATGCAGGGGCGTTCTACCTCCGCGCTACGCCCCGGTCCTATTTTTTTATACTTTATTTTGAAACTGGGTCTCACGAAGTTGAGGAGGGCCTCACTAATGAGAGAGAGAGAGAGAGAGAGAGAGAGAGAGAGAGAGACAGGGAGAGAGAGAGTGAGAGAGCTGAGGCTGGCCGCGAACCCGGATCCTCCGGTCTCTGCCTCCCAAAGTACTGGGATTACAAGCGTGCGCCACCACGCCCAGCCTTGATTTTACTTCTTAAGTGATTCCCAAGCCTGTCTTTTCCTTTGCCTGCCCATTTTCACTATTGTAATTTGGCTACTCATTATTTTTAAATTCTAACTCTTTTTTTGCTTCTACTCTTTCTCCTTATGATACATTTTATATATACTACTATAAGAATTATCTTTAAGAGATATTAAACTTGGGTTATGTCCCTGTTTATAATTCTTCATAGGTCCCCATTATCTATAGGATAACAACTGAAAACACTACTATGCTTATTATGTGCCACATACTCTTCTAACCTCTCTCTCTCTCTCTCTTTCTCTCTCTCTCTCTCATCCTCTCTGTTGCCCTTCTGCCTCCCACCATGTGATGATGCAGCATGAAGGCCCTATCCAGATGTGGCCCCTCAATCTTGGACTTCCTAGCATCCAGAACTGTAAGACATAAATCTCTGTTTTTATATTACTCAGTCTCAGGTATTCTGGCATAGCAGTACAAATCAGATGAAGGCAGGGAGATTAGCAGAAGAGATAGGAAATGTTGTTAAAAGTTATGATGGATTTGGGATGAAGGTTAGCTGGGACCAGACAGTAACATGTAGGCCTTAAGAAAAGGTGAACTGTCAAGCTGGGGATGCCTGGTGAAGTGTGGGGAATGTAGACAGGGGAACTTAAGAACCAGCTAGAGTGTAGGACCCAGCTGGGCAGCCCCAGGCCCTGGTTCAGTTTGGTCAAGCACCAGCATGAGACGCTCATGCTAACCAATCTTCCTAAGTGACAAATGCCATAGGTCATCTCCCGTGAGTGAGGTTAAGTTGAAGGAAGTCAGGGGGCTAGGCTGATGATGAAGCATGTTTGGAACAGCCACTGTGGCCCCCTATAATAATTAGTCAACAAGGGATGTGCAAAACCATTTCTGAAGATCAGTGAGAGCTCAGCTAAGGTTAGAAAGCATTGCTTCATGGTGGCCCAGTTTCCATGGTTTCCTTTCTCATGCAGCTTGGAAGAGGGAGCAGAGAAAACCAATTATTGTCTACAATAAGTCTAGGGTAAGAAATAGTAGTTTGATGTGAGAGGCTACTATATATTTTTCTCCCAATGCTGGCTGCAATATTATTCTGAATTTTGTAGGAAAAAGAAAACCAGAAAGATGTAGATCAAATTAAATTTGTTAATTTTTTATGCTAAAGATTATATATGATTCAGTCCAATTTTGAAAATCTGCAATAAGTAGAACCAAGGTTTGACATGAATAAGCCTATATGATTTGTATTTAACTCTGGTTTTAAAAGAAAATTGAAAATGTTGGACCACTTGTTCTAGTGCTTTGGGCTCTCATCTGGGAAGCATGTGCACTGGAGACCAAGAATGTACAAATAAATAGTAATGGTATAACACAAATTTCAAATTTTTTGAGTGACACATTAACAATGTGAAGTTTTCCACTGACTGATATTTTAATGTCACACCCCCAACAAACCTATAATTAAAGTTATTTTGGCATTTTCATCTCAAATCCCTGCTTTCGGGGGGTGGGCGGGTTATAATTCCACTTTCAAAATGAGCTTCCAGATAAAATTTGACATAAAATACAAAGTCTTATCCTGGCAACAATTTCCCCTCCACCCTTCCATCACGAAGTAAAGGAATATGTGGCTTGTCAGTTTTAAAAGTTATAAAGGTATTTTTAAAGTGGAATCTAACCTGTTTTTTGTTTGTTTGGATTCATTGACCAGGGTGCACATGTGGAAACTGAAGTCCGGCTACAGTAGGATTCACACAAACATCGGAGGTCCTTAAGACACAGCAGTTCTGGGGAAGGAGTAGCCCTGCTTATTATGCTTTCCTTCTTTCAAAAATACATTTATTAATTCATATTTTTTTCTTTGCAAGAAATGATACTGTCCTGTGATTATTCCCAGAAAAAGAATTTGGGCCTTAGAGCTACACATTTTAAACAACAGAGATAGGCACAAAGGCAACAGCATCAACATAACAAACAAACAAACAAACAAAAGATCAAGGCAGCTGAGGGACCGTCCATCATCTCTCTTTCTGCACACTTGTCCCTATCTTTTAATGTGTTGAGCACAAGAGCTTCACTTGGCTCCTTTTCCCACTCATTGGTTATTTCTATCATATATATATACCTATATGTGTATTTATGTGTGTCAGACCAGGGGATAAGTCTCTGGGAGAATCTTCTTCTGTCAACCTCCCCCCCCCCCAGTTGAATATGAACTCTGACATAGGAGGGTAGAGCTTCAGAAACTTCTGAAGCATTGAGTTCAATTCTTCCCTGGAATTCAGAAAGTAAAAGAAAAGTGCTTGGGAAAAATCTTCTGCTGAGGTGGGGGGTCATCAAAAGGCCATTCACTTCTGGCTGGAAGGTCACAGGGGCAGTGGGAGGGGTCATGGACCAAGGATCATTTGAAGAATGCCATCCTTTAAGTCAGTTTTAGGCACATCACTGGTAGGGAAACATGAATATAGCCTTTCTTACACACACACACACACACACACACACACACACACACACACAAGCTAGGAAATGTCCTCTGAGACACACTATAACCCGGATAGGGACAGGGGCGAAGAGAGACAAAAAAGGCAACCACTATTATTTATCCACATCAGATTAAATACCGAGTCACACATAAAATTCCTTTCTGAAACTCCTGGTTGTGGTTGTTGTATTTCCCAAGCGCTTGACTTGTTCTGCAGAGGAACACGTTTCTTATCATCCTCTTTCTCACTCTTCTCCTAAACTTACATACAACTTAATTTCCCCAGAAGTCACAGAGTTCAAGCCTTAAATACATCCCAAAGTTTTACAGCTCTGTCCTCCAATTCTCTGGTGTCACCGTAACAAATAAATGGGAAAGGAAAGGAGGGACATTGGGCATTGCTGTTGAGTTAAATATAGTGTTACTTAATGCAGTTTTTTATAAACCTTTAGAGCAAATTAGAGGTTTCCTATTACCCGAGTTGGCTGGCTATAAGATGTTGGGAGGTTTTTTGTTTTTGTTTTTGGTTTTTTTCTTCCTTTTCGTCAAGGCTTTTAAGAATTTGTAGTGATATATTTTTTAATACTGTCAATAAACAGCTTCCTCAAGACTCAAAAGGGTAATGATAGAAGCTGTTAACAAAGTGTGAAAAGCAACAGGCTAGCAAAGGTTAATCACATGGCTGCCCACTAATGACCTCTACAGCCCTCAGTTTAAACCCAACAGCACTCGTAAAGACCAATCACGTGAATAATTTCCTGTCTGAGGTGGCCTTTATGGTTAAGAATAAAAGCAGAGCTGATTGTGAATAGAAAGCCCCCTGGCAGGGGAGGTAGTTATTATTTTTAAGCTGATCTAAACACCTGGGTTTCCTACTGGACCCTATTAAACTTCCTCCATTATGTCTAAATATTTCAATCATTTCTGTGGCAGTTGTGAGTTAGTGCATTGCTAAGGTAGCAGAAATAGGAAAGGGGGCAGTTGACAAGTGGCAAAGATCCCCTGCTCAAGGTGACGATAAGCAGGTAGGGAGAATCCCAGGCTTTGGGAAGGGATCTGGAGGGGTCATCCCTCCCTCTGTCCCTCTCTGACCCCACCCTGCCTCCAGGAAGACCACACGTATAGCCATTCAGAACAAGAAAATTTTTCTATTTTAAAGGCCTCTAGATGAGGGGATTCCATAGCTTGCCCTGGTAACCCATTTCATTGTTTAATGGCCTCACAATCAGCCAGCGGTTTTCCTGTATAAAGAACTCAAGTGGCTTCTGCTGTGGTTGGGCTCTATTTTCCCTGCCCTGTCTCTGGGTGGTTGTATTTTGCGGGTCCTTCCACATTTTATGATATACTTGGTTAAACATTACTTCTCGCCCAATAAAATTGCTTGTCTTTGAAGATTTTATTTTCCACCTTCAAGTTACAGATCTGAACATATTTAAGTGAGGAGTATTGACTAAGGCCATTATCAAGAAACAATGACATTTTTAGGTTCCTGGAAAGGATAGGGTTTTAAAGCAGCTATATGGCTTCCAGGTTTCAGTTTGGTACCAAGAATAATTTGGGTGGTTCTTTGGGCAGAGGGTCAATCCTTCTCAACGTTTTCTCTTTCCTTGTTTGCATGACTTCATATACAATCTGCATTATTATATCAAATAATAATGATGCTATTTGCATATATATCTCTTTCTGAATTGGATCACAAAGGGCAACATGTAGCAGAGGACTAAGGATGGGATATGGATATGGAGTCAGATCTAAGTTCAAATTTGATCTCTGTTACTTCCTATGAGAACTTGGACAAGTTACACTCAGTTCAATTTTCTAACAGAAATACCTACTTCCTCAAGTTGCCATAAGGAAGGATAGAGTAGTTATATACATAATGCCTTAAACATAGTAGGCATGCAGTATATGTTAGTTTTTGTCCCTTTCTTTTTTATTAGCAATCCTAAATCCAGCACAGTGACTTATACTTGATTAAAGACCCACAGGAGGCATTCAAATGTAGCATATTGGGGATTATTGGTTCCAAGTAGCAGACACAACACTGGAACTCACATAAGCAAGAGAAGGATTTAATGTTTCACCTGCCAACCAGCAGCGAAGGCTTAAGGCCAGCTTGGTCTTGTAGATGACTAGAAACAACACTTGCTACAAAACAGTCCTGAGGATGCTCTTTGTAACTTTCAGAGTGGCCCAAATGGGTCAGGTACCTTTCCCAAAGTTCCCAACTGAGCTTGGGAGTTGGGAGGAAAAAAAGTTTGATTGTCACTTCCTATGAAAAAGTCATATGGTTGAGGTAGTGGTGGGGTCAATTCCCTAAAAGCAAAGGGGCATTCACACTACTGTATACCAAGGTTGGTCCTAGTTTTAGCACATGCTCAGTACTCAATGAGCCTTGCCTGGAAACAAGAAGAATGGAAAGAATGAGAAATAGACTCAAAGGACAACAGAACTGAATTGGTAGCATTGGTTTCCATCATTATGCTTCTTCCCCAGCTGCCCAGGGCCCAGGCTTTAATTAAGTCACCTCTCCCTGCTCCACCTTCTCCAAGCTGCACGCACCTGGCTGCAATTCTACAGCGATATGAGACCCATGATTAAAATCCATCTGCTTTTTCTAATTATTGTTTCTCTCAGGGCCAGGCTGTCTTCTGTGAGACCAAACAACAACCACAACAACAGCAACAAAACTTATCTGGTAAATTATTCTGTGTTAATAACAATATTTTATTATTTCTAAGGTACATTCCAATGGATGATGATAATATGCTAGTGAGAAAAGCAAGGGAACAGAGAGGAGGCATTTTTGCAAGAGTTTTCTGAAACTTCTATGTCCAGTCCACTCCTACCTCCACTTCAAACACACACACACACACACACACACACACACACACACACACACACTTACAGTGGCATGCATTTCAGGCTAGTTAGGAGGGGAATGAAAGATTTACGGGTAAAATGTGTTGCGGGGCAGGCTCTCGTGGTTATATGTGGAAATCATGCTGTGCTTCAGTCTCCCTCATTCTAAGACAATTTATCTTCATTCTCTTTGGTTTGGAGTTCAGAGCTTTGTGATGTTATATGAAGGAGGGATGAAAAATCTAGAGAAAGATGAAGTTAAGTGAAATTTCCAAACATCTTCCCAACACTGACTTGCTTCATTTTGATTGCCTTTATAGGATGAATAAAATAACTGCATTACTAAGAATGTATAGCAGGGTCACCGGGTCTATGTAAATCCACACTGCAGAGGGGGCAGGAGAGAATGTCATAGGTTTCAGGTGATCCTGGCCTCTGGGGACACAGCTCTTTCCACTGTGTCATCATGCCATCTCTGTATTTATGTCTTCATCACTTATTTCAGGAATGACTTACAGCAGATCATTATATATTCACACATCCAACTCCATAAACATTTATTAATTGGGCACTGTCTTAGGCACAAATGATTCTGAGATGAATAAGACACAGTCCTGGCATCAAGTTTCTTATAATCTAGTAGAGGGCACATGTAAGTAACTAAATTACAAAATGATGCTTCATAAGCCCAATGGACTATTGAAACAGAGGTGGTATGGGAGAGAGACTAATGAATCCGGCCAGGGTTAGGGGAGAGGGAAACACTTCCAACGAGGAAGTGACATGTGAACTTTCTATCTGATGAGGCTGCCCCGCCGGCTTGATGAGTCTCATTTCCCCACACCGTGGTGATAGGGTGATCAGATCCATACGGCAAGTAGCTCTTCACTAATGACATGAGCCAGGGTTCATTGAGAAGCCTCAATGCCAGACACTGCCAGGGTGCTGCATTTATGATCTCATTAAATCCTCACTACCCTTTGAGGGGGAGTGCTCTCTGAAGGACCTGAAGCCTGGGGAGTGAAAGTTGCTCGGGGTCATCCAGCCGCCATGAGGCAGCACCAGGATTCCAGCTCAAATGGGTCTGACACCAGGCCCGGGCTCTTGCCCCAATCGTGTAC
This sequence comes from Glis glis, assembly GCA_004027185.1. Taxonomy (NCBI): domain Eukaryota; kingdom Metazoa; phylum Chordata; class Mammalia; order Rodentia; family Gliridae; genus Glis; species Glis glis. The sequence continues at coordinate 52,033 of PVJS01000880.1, read as the reverse complement.
ATGATTGAGAGGGTCCCGGGCACTGCTCTCAGAACTTTAGACTATTCACAGTGCTGTTAACCCATTTTGACTCGTCTGAACTTCTTAAGCACCCTGGGGGTGGGGGGACACAGACAGGGCATCATTATTCCATTTGAAGACAGGGGAAATCAAGCTTTAGAGCAGGAAAGTCACATAGTAAGAGGGGGAGCTAGGCCAGGACTCGGACTGCTTCACCTCTAGTTTAGTGCTCTCTTCACTGCAGAATGACCGGAAGGTCTGCACGGGGGCATAGAAGCCATTGCTGTGTCCTCACACATTGCTCTGCCCTCCCTGCCCCATCCTCCCACTACCAAGTTTCCTGTACTTGATTTTAAAAATCCAAAGAAAATTTCTCTGCACAGTTAGGTAAGAATGAGGGAGGAAGAAGGGTATCTTCCTTCCTGTACCTGCCAGGGATGGCAAAGACTTACTGTATATACATGCTCATAAATTATCCCAATAGAAGGAAGAGTATAGGCTGGGCCACCAACCTCACATGCTGCTGCAGAAAGCTAGGTGATCATAGATTTAGATTTGTAGTTTAAAGGAGCAACCAGAGGTGTGGGCCTTGTAGGTAGCTCATCATGAGAATTGATAATGGTGTAAATACTACAGAATGCCAGTCAACCACAGGTTATTATCAAACAGATGTGGATGACCCATGGTCAAAGCATGTGCTGTAAATGATCTCACCATGGAAACTGAAAGGACAGCAGTACCCATGAGTCAACGAGGTGAGCTTGGGTCCTACCTTCAGTGGCAGCTTCTCTAAGGGATTCCATCAGACAAAGCTGCCTTGTCCTTGGCAAGCCAGCCTCCTTCCAGGGTCCAAGGGCTGTCCTTTGGTACTCAGCTGAGGAATTCCAAATGGAACCTTTATCACGAACAAACAAAAAGTTCCTTCATGTGACTTGAGTGACTCACAAGGCTTTCAATGTTTAAATCTCACTATTTTGAAAAAATACGACCCTATTCTTTCCTTAAGAATTTAATAGATATTACTAAATAGTTTTACTCTGAGGAATATGTGGAAAAAAGTGAAAAAGAAATATGGGAGGCCCATATTTAACGGGTCTTTCACTATGACCTGAGGTTGGGATAGAAATATTTCACAGATAGAAAAAAATGTGCGGAAAAGAAAAGAAGATAAAAAAACACTCTTAGGCAAATCAAAGCACAAATAAATTTAATATATTGCATGTTCTCAGGTATTGTAATAACATTAGAAAACTTTATAAACAGAATCACTATACACATGTCAGGAATTTGAGAGCTTCTTCCCATCCTTTCTGATATCCCCCCATGGAGAAACCTTTCCTAACTTCCTGGTCATTCTCCAAGCGGGTGAGCACTTCTCCATTGACATTCGTATAATCTGGAGCACACACTGTCATTATACTCATCACATCGTATTATGAATAGCTGTTACTATGTATTCCCACTGGACTATGGGCCTGGGAATTGCCTGTCTGATATTCCATGCCTTGTAATATTTGTGCCTATTGCAAAGCTGATACTCAGCAAATAGTTGTGGCATTAATGATAAAATGAATCAGAGTAATTTTGAATCTTGATTCTTCAGTGAAACCCTGTTAGAGTGATCGAGCAATCTTTTCTGACAAAAGTATTTTTTAAAAATAAGTTTGGGAAGACCAAGTGCTATCTACACCATTTGGAGTAGATGCCCATTAGTTTGTTAATTAATGCACATCAGTTTATTAATGAATTACTTTGAGATATTTTGCTGTAAAATTTGTTCAACTTGGTGTAATCCAGCTGTGTTAGATTCAGACAGCATAACCATGTTGAGGAACACCAAGTAATATCATGCTTGAGGAAATGCTGCTTTAAAAGTTGAATAAAAATATGAGATGTCACAAGGCATAATTAATGCCAGATGAGTGCTAGACTCTATATGGTACCAATTAAGAAAGGAGAAAGATTAATGTGGAAAGGTCTGCAAAATCTTCTTAAAGGAAGACAGAAACTTGAAGGACCAATTCAATTTGGCTTAGTGGGAGGTAAGGAAGCTCCATGAGTTTTCATTGATTCTCCTTTTACCACCTGATATGACACACTCCCATTAACTGTCATGCCTTTCTGTAGGGTGTGGGTTTTGAGTTGGTGGAAGGAGTTGTGAGTAGAATAAAAAGATGCCCTTCACTTTTTGAGGAGCGTCCATGGAAGCTGTGGGTGACTAGGGATTTGCCTCTTTGAGAATTTGAATCATGGAAGAGGGAAACAAGTATGTTCTTCAGCCTTTTTCTTTGTCTACCACTCGGTGCAAAGTATATTATCAGTCTTGAGAGCATTCTGGTTGGACCCACAGAATGACAGGGTTGATGACAGAGGCAGATGTGACATCTTTGAGACTATGTAGTGACTCAACTCCCACATTTCATAGATAAACACTCCGAGGCCCAGAAAGGCCAAGAGACTTCGTCCAGGCCATGCTGATCAGGATGGAGTTAGGATTCCTGCTTCCCAGGTGGAGGTCTCTTCACACCGGAAGAGAATTCACCTGGAATCTGGCCTCCTTCTGCATGGGGAGAGAAACTTCCCATTTACAGAGGTGAAAGGACAAGGGATGTTGTGAATACAGCTTCATGCTCCCACTTTTGAACCCTGCCTCCCTTTCTGTGCTTCATTTATATTTTCACATACTGAAGAGTAATTCTTGTTTTGCTAAACAGCCTTTGTACTAATCCTAGAGATCCAGGTTGAGAAAAATACTTATATTTCTATAGATTTTATTTACATTTTGTCTTACAACTGTTACATTTGCATCCTTTTTTAGAGAGGGAGGTATAATCTAGTACTTTCAAAATCTTGTTCCCATTCCTCCAGATTTCTGTTGAAGTTGCTAGATAAAATAAATTTTTATTTAAAAAAAGACAAGTGTCTCTAAGAGTCCTAGAAGAGAGCCTTACAAACACTCTCCTACTTTTCAATCTGAATTATTTCCTTTTTTATAAACAAGCAGAGACCAGGCCAAGCCTATTGGGAGGTCAGCCTGAAAATAGATGAATCTGGATCTCAACAACAACAGGTGTTTTCTGGGACATTCAAGCCCATCATCACAATGGACCAGTGTGGAAGCAAACATATATGATAGATAAGAAAAAATAATATTTAAGTAGTGAAATAATGTATCCCCATCACAGCAATAGAAATCTTTGTAAGGGAAACTTCTTGGGAACAGAAATCGTGGTTCGTACATGACCTGATTCGAGACAAAGGGTTTTACTCTCTTTCTCCTTATTGTGCATGTGTGTGCGGGTGTGTGTGTTTTGTTTTGTTTTCATGAACCATATAGTTTTACTGTAATACTGGAAGGGTCTGTACAGGCGTGCATTTGTGCCAATGTGGATTTAAAAAGCCTCTTTTAGACCCTTCTCACCTCTCTGGTAAAGGCCTGGTTGAAGCAACTTCCTATGGCCTTCTTCATAAGAAAAGAAAACACAATTCCCAGCAAACATCAGGGAGAGACTGCCGAGCTCTCTCATAGCACACGCCTGCAACTCACTTGAGAAGAAAGTGTAGTGCAAACACCTATTTTTTTCTAAAACTGCTTGTGTTGGGAGTTACTAATTAAAAATCCTCATGCTATCCCTTCTTTTCCTGCTCAAATCTGCAAGGTTATTTAATTGAAGTCCTATTTTGTGGGTGCAGATGCATGATGGGTTTGAATCATCAAACAGATTTGGTGTGTTTTGATTGTTGTGTGCGCCTCATTGCTATTCCCAGAATGTCGAGCGGAGCTTAGGCTCCTCCTCGGGACGACTTAGAAGCCTGAAACAGTAAAAGAGTCCTTTCTTCTTCTACCGCCCCCTTGCCCCCCATTTTCGTTGAAACTTTGCCAATATCAGATCGCACTCTGTCTGTTGCTGCATTAAAATGAAGTCATTCCCTCCCACTCATCCCCCTCCGCCAGCCCCATCCTTCCCTTTACTCTCCAGCCCCACAGTTTCTCCCTAAGTGGGGGAGCCTCTTTTGCTTGTTACGGACGAACTTTTTTAGTTTTTATTTTTTCCCCTGCCTTCCTTTCTCTCTTTTCCAATTTATCCCCCCTTGGCTAGCAGTGGGTTCAGATTGGGGGCTCTGAAAGGGAAAGAGAAGGGGGCCTGTTTCCCTCTCGAGGTGAAACAGCCTTGGAACCGGCAGGTGCACGGCCCCCAAGCAGCTGCTTGCGACTTGCAGGCTGAGGCGTCTGACTTCCCCCTCCAAGCCAAGAGCACTTCATATAATCCTCTCATGCAATTCACACTGTAATTGCACAAATCCCAACTGCTAGGGCTCATCTTATTATTATTATTACGATGATTTGGGTTGTTGTTGTTTTGCACTGATAAGATCTTCTGAAACAGTGACTGGTCATGTGAATTGGGTTTTTGTGTAAGATGAGCTGTGCCTCCAGAACAAGATCTTTTTTTTGTCTTGCTCCAAGCCCTGTCCCCTTACCCCCCTCCAGCCCTTACCCCCTGAAGGCCACTCAGGGGGTAGCACATGTGGAACTTTTGTGCGGCTCTATAGGGCCTTTTATTATTCCACGGGCCTCGTCCTTTTCTTAAGAAAGAGGCTGTTGGTTAGGTGCAGTGAAAATTATTTTCTTGAACACCAGCTTGTTTTCTCAAGGTTCTGTGTATTCCTTTGGTAATTATGGGACTAAAGGATCCTTTTATTTTAATTTTGGTTTACCCATGAGTGCTGTTGTCTATGGAACAATCACTTCATGGTTTTAAGCAAGAATGGGACAGGAATGAAAAGTATCGGGAGATTCTATTTAAAAACATGCCATTAAGGATGCTTAGACAATGAAAATACTTTTATTGCTGATTTAAGGAAAATCTGGGATTTTCAGGGTCATAAAATATCTAAACCATTACTGAAACCTATGTTTAATTTATAGATTTGATCTATAACTTTGACTTTTTTAATTAAAAAATTTTTTTTATTTCCCCCAACTCAGCTTTTCATGGTGACTGTCATGATTTTTATCATAGCCACATACTCCCTATACCCTAACTATTGTTAAATAGTATTTTCTTTATAGAGATTTAGCTTTTAAACATAATTTACTTGCAAAAGAAACTAAAATAACAAACACATCATCACTATGAATGGTAAGCAAATGCCATTTGCCTTAAAAAGAACTCTAAGAAGTAAACCAATGAAAACAATTGCTATTAAATTCTTTTGTGTCTGAGATGTTGGCAAACATTGGAAAGGTGTTAGAGATTAGCACAGAGACTGTTCTTCTTGTAGTCAGAAGAACTGAAAAGAGAATACCATGCTCACTTTGTACAGCATGCTGTGCCAGGACCTCACTGTGGACCACATCCCCTGGGTCACATGTCCACAGGTGGCACCACCCATCCTATGCTCTGGGAAACACCAGCCTCTCCTGCTGCTCATGACTCAGGTGGTTCAAAGTCCACCATGGATATTTGGTTGTAGAATACCTATTTATTGTTTTAAGTTGTCTCATGATGTATAAGGAATGTATATTTTGAGACAAAAGAGAGACAAGAAGAACTGCTCTCTAGGTTTGGAGAATTAGAGCCTAGTGGTGGAATTATTCAAACGTTGAACATAAAGAACCAAAGTTCAAAAAGAACATCAAGGGGAAACTTACGAGGAAACGAGTTTCAATATCCAAATGGCAATAATGGGAGCCAAAAACCTGAGCCAAATAGGATCAAAAGTTTGAAGAAAATGAAATGAGGTTAAAAAAATGATGGGTATTCCAGAAAGAAAGTGCTTGTGATCAGAGCTGAGGTATTTGAGGTTTTCGTACACTGGCGTGTGATGTGCAGAATGGCCTGGCTGGGTAAAATCAGAGTTGAGGTGAATATAAAGAAGAACCCTTCTCAACTAATTAGCATGAGCCAGAAAGCCCAATGGAGAAAACTGCCCATCTCGGTTCCACTCCCCCAGCCTCACACTACAGAGGTACAGGGGCTGATGGATTTCACAGGCTTTGTTAATCACAACATACTTTTAAAGACTTATGTCTGAAACTCTCCACACAATCAATGTGACTTCCTCAGGTAAACCTTTCCAGCTATTCCCACTGGCCATAGGGTATTTACCTTCCTGACCCTCTCCCTACTATGTTCTTCAACCTTCCAGGTGGAAGGGAGAGCCCTGAAGATGCATAAATCAGCTAGCAAATGTTTCTTCCACAGAAATGTAATAGCTTTTCAAGTGAACTCTTTGCAACATCCATGTCTTTATTCTCCAGGACAGTATGTCAGGATGGTGAATGTTGATGGGTTTCATTAGATCTCTTTCTGTTTGGTGGTTGGTTGGACCATGGCAGTTTCTAAAGTTGATGCAGTTTATTAAAAATGATGTTTACAATCAATATGTCTGTTTCATGTTGGCCATTGGAGATGGTCCTACCATATTCTAAGTATTCTGATAATATAAATCTATTTAACAGATATTATCTGAGGACTTAATGGGAGAAAGGCCCTGTATTAAGGTGAGGAGAAGAAGCATGTAGCTTACTGTAATGACATCTGATAAAGACTCTGATGAGGTCGAGGACTGGAACTTCTTAGAACACATGAGCAGTTCCCTTAACAAATTTGTAAGAACTTCAAGCGGTTTGGTGGTGGGCAGAGGGAAGAGGCAGAAATTGAGGCTGAAGATGTAAAGAAGGGCTCTGAAGGCCACAAGAGAATTAGATCTGGTGCTGGGTGAAGCAGAGAGCTCATGAAGAAGTTAGAAAGCCAAGCTCAACTCTGGGAGGAAAGATGGCCCTGGGGGGATTGAGTTAGGGTGGATGGATAGTGATGGCATGGGGGTGAGGGGTTGTATCTGAAGGAACCATCCAGATGAGCCTGAGGGTACACGTGGACTATGTGAGGCTAGCCAGGGCAGGTGGTGTCTCTCAATGATTCTGAGTGTGCAGGCAGGCACCGTCCCAGCAGAGAACTGTTCGTATAGGCTGAGCACCATCAGAGTAGTTTGGAGGTGAGACCGTGCAAAGAAGTGGGTAGAAAATATGGAAACTAGTATTTTTTTGAAAATAATTTGGACAACATTTGACTAAGTGTGCTTGGTTACTTTCCTGTTCCCATGTGTCTGATACTCTTTGTGCTTGTCTTTACCTTGACGATGAGCCTTTAATGTTAAAGGGAACATCAGTTGCCACCATGTGGTAATGGTATTAATAACACATAACATTATTGAGCTACTCTCCTTGGGTGATGCACTGTGATGAGCATTTGACATCTATCTCATTTAATCCCCCCAAACTCTATGAAGTATTAGTATTTTTTATATTTTACAGATGAGAATACTAGACTTAAAAACAGATAAATGACACTATAACTGAATGGTAGAGAAAGATTTTAACCCCAAGATGATTCCAAAACCTGAGTTCAAAACCAAACTACCACAGTTAAGGAGGAAGGATGTATTGGATACTGAATCTAGAGATTAACTGTGTACAAAGTTAACATACTTAAATGAAAAAAAAATCAAACTTGTTGAAAAGCTTTTCGGCTTCTTTCTGCATCTTTATCTTGGAATTGTGCACCAAGAAAAAGGTATGTTTAATAAGGAGTTATGAATACTTGTTTCAAATTAAACTTAAACTTGGCTTTACTGAATATGCAATAAAAAAAGAAAAGAAAAAGGAAAGAAAGAAAAAGAAATAGAAACAGGACATTTTTCCAGGTTTTGATATTTAAACTTTTGGAGGATTAAATTTACTGAAACAGTAAGTAGGCTCTTATTTCTACTTTTTACATTTGGAGGCCACTTGCTCTCCCAGTCCTCACATTGGAAAAGATTCACAGGTTTAATCTATTCTAATCTTTATTAGTCATTCCTATCCATTGAAAAAACAAAATGTGGTACCAGAATTATTATAGCATCCTATTTGTGAAAAGAGTTTAAAGATCAAAACCTCATCTAACTCCCTCACTTCACACATGAGGAAGCGAAGAACCAAAGCATAAGAACTGAAGGTGCTAAGGGACTTGTCTAAAGTCACACAGCAAGTCTGTACCAGGGCTTAAGAACGGAGTCCCTTCCAACAAGAGGAAGCTCACTGGCTGTGGCCCCCCTCTCAACCTGGATGACAGGGCAGTGGTCCCCCCTTAACTTTCCTTGGCTTCAGTTTCCCATGGTCAACCTAGGTACAAAAATATTAAATGCACCTTGAAGATGCATAAATAAGCCAGAAATAAACAATTCATAAGTTTTTAAATAAATTTCATTACAGTACATTATTATAACTGTCTAATTTCATTATTGATTACTGTTTTTCATCTTGTCTGGAGCTTAATATATAAATTCAACTTTATCCAAGCATGCATGTAGAGGAGAAAGCAGTATATATAAGGTTTGGTACTGTCTGCAGTTTCGGGCATCTACCAGGAATCCTGGAATGTGTCCCCCATGGCTGAGCAGGGACTAGTGTATCCCAGTGGAATTAACACGGGGCATCTTTATGGAGTGCCAGTTTTACTGGAAGATTTAAAAGCAAGCAGGAAAATTAGATGCAGTAGTTAGTCATTTAAATCATTTTTATACTAAAACGAACATGATCATATTGTGAAGTCATAGTGATTTAGTAAACAGAACAAGAGACTTCAAAGAAATGCCCCTTCTTGGAAAAAAAGGAAGGAGAGTGAGCAGAGGGGCTGCCTCAGCCTTTACTGCACATGCTGTGGTTCAAACATGTTCTCTCTCTTTTAGAGATTTTCTGGAGGAAAAGTTTTTTGAGACACTCTGGGCTCTCTGTGATGGGCAACAGTGAACTCCCAATTATTAACACTGTTCATAATTATGCTGTTAAATGACATCGTGAGATGCCAGAAACATGCTTTGCAGTTTCCATTAAATTATAATTTAAAATAATCTAAATACATGTTAATGGATCCTTTAATACAATCAATTTTAATTTTTTTAATCTACAAAATTGAAATTTTAAGCTAATCTTGATAGATAATTTCCTGATTAGAAGTGTGCTGCATGAATGCATGCAGTTTGCTACTGAGGTTATCTTTGAAATGACGTGAATAATCTGTTTTATGTGCACAAGTGCTGTGCATGCTAACACTTCATTCTTAACTCATCTAGTTGTCATTAGGTACAGCAGCTGATAAAATCTTCCATTAGGCAGTCTCAGAACTGTGGGTGGTCTTGGAAACTATACCATATGAACTGTAATACACAATAGAGTGAGTTAGGATTTTTTTCAGTTTTCATTCTGAATCTTGCAACTTCTATTGGTTGAAGTGCAACAAAACAATAAAAAGGACTTAGGCATCAACCTATATTGATATTTAAAGCAGAGGTTCTGATATGCCCCTTATTAATTAAAGAATCTAAATGTACATGGTTTGGTTTCTTTTTCTATTTAAGTTATTTATTTACACAGTCAAGGAAACCAAAATGGAAGTACAGGCAAACAGGGGCTACAGTGGGCTGTTTACATTTTTAAAACCAGATGCTTGTAAAAGAAGACTCTGAAAGGAAAACAATTACTCATTTTAACTCTTTGCTTTTGATTGAGCCAGCACTGGGTAAGTTTTGTTGGGACAATTTGGATGGAAACCACCCAATTCACATCAATACCACATTGGCTGTGGTGTTGTGATGAAGGGGGTTCATTCATGATGTATGGAAACTTAATGCCACTTCCAAGGCATTTTTTTAAAGTTTCATTATAAAAATACTTTTCAGTGCCTTAAATATAATAAGCACACAATATTTAACTATTGATTTGATTTTCACAAAAACAGACTGCACTGGAACCCCAGAACAGAAGGAAACTGCAAAGAAAATGAACAATTTTACATTTATTGGGAGAGGGGTATAGAAGCTAATGATATGTATAGTTTTGGCAACTCAGGAAAGGAGAAATCTGCTTTTTAGATGTCAATGAAAGTAATCATTTGTTAATTTCAAGAGAAATGTCTTTTAAAAATCTAATCTTTCTGTGTATGCATTTAAATATATATATTTTTTTCAGTAGACAAATGGAATGACAGGGAACCTGCCTTTCATTTCTGGTAAAGGAGCTACAAATGTCTGCACTTCTTGATTTTCAAAAATATTCAAATGAGAAATCTGCAGCCACAAAAAAAGTTCACACTGAAAAAGTACTACCTTCCCCCCCCCCAGCGTAGATGACCCCCAGTCTTGCCTACTATAGTCTGGAGTCCTTCTAAAGAAGTCACAGTCTATTCTCTGGGGCGACGTATTTTTAGCTTCCAACTTCAATTTCATTTTTAGATCAACAGGCAGAGAGTTTAAAAAGTTTTCTTTCTCCCATCCTATTTTTGTTTCTTAAACTCTCTTCAATCTTCAAGGGATTTAGCAATAGTGCTGTTTTCTTTGCACCTGCCACCCCTACCTGCTAAGGTAGTTTTGTTTTTTAATGGGTTAACTTTAATAATTAAACGTTTAATTGCTCTCTTCTCCTTTTCTTCCATCCTCCTCCTCCAGCTCCTTCTTGTCCCCTCGCTCCTGTCCCCGTTAGAAGCCCCTGGGATGACACTGTTCATTGATGCATCTCCCTCATTAGCATTGCTGCAGCTTGGCTCAGTGGTTTCGGAGGCAATCCGTCATGAGAAAACTGAAGAATGTGCCCCATTTGCATGATTCTGTGCCAGAATGCAACTTTTTCTCAGCTGTTCTTTGTGTAATTTCCCCTTGAGCACTCAACTTTCCCATGAAGTTCTAGAAATCATATTATGGATTTCCAACCCAATTGAAATGCTCCACAGATTACTTTTATATACTGCCCCCCCACAACTTCACAGTTCTTCGTGCACAGAGCAAATTAGTACATCAAAAACAGGTTTTGTCTTTTCTTATTTTGAAATGTAAGGCACATTAAAGGAATCATTTTGTTTTGATTGTGCAGGGGTATGTATTCTGTGTGCAAATGTATTTCAATTACACGTGTCCGAGTGAGGCTACAACACTAATAAATACTTAGGTGATCTCTGCTTCCTAATCACTTGGTGCCACTGCAAGCCGCATTTTGTACCCCACCACAGAGAACTCAGAGCAAAATCACAGCAAAAAGCTGGGTGAAGTACTCACTTTTTAATAGAGAGCTTCCCACAGAAGTCCAGATCTGCTTTGCAGCTCTTGGAAGAACACGTTTTAATAAATAAACAAATGAATTCGTGGCAACTAGCTACTAATTAAATAAGTATTCTTACAATACTTTTTCCCTTGATAAACAACAACAATAACCACAAACAACACTGAAATGTGCACCTGTTACCAAGATTTCCATTTTCCAGAAAAACAAGATAAATATAATGTGTTGTACATACACGATACCTCACGTTCCGAAGAGAAAATGCTCCGTGAAAGCATATTCAGCACATTGCATTTGACATAACAAGAAAACCCCAATGCATTCTCTCTCTCTTTCTCTCTCTCACACACACGCACACACACCCCACAACACACACACACACACACACACACACACACACACACACACACTGTTTAGTCCTTTTTTAATGACATGTTACTTTTCTTAGTATCATTATACACAAATCAATATAAAATCTTTATTCCCTCTTGCCTTTTAGGTGCAGTTAAGGACAAGAATAGGCCACTTATTTTTATTATTCCCATTCTAAAAACTATAGAATCACTATTTTTTATTACCCTTTGACTCTTGGTTCGTATGTATCCATTTGGGCAAAATAGTAAAGATATTCTAAAAGTGCTTTAGTTATTACTACTTAAAATCTTAAGTGATTTCATAATCTTGTGGAAGGAAAAAATGAATTTAGAATGAGAAGGCATAAAATATCCAACTGAAAACCACTGAATATTAAACAGAATTAAAATAACTTAAAGATAATTCCCTGCATTAACAGGAAAAAAATAAAGCTCTCCAAATACAAAAATTTGGTCATTGGAGGTTCACTCACACGGTGATTAGAATTAGGCTGCAGAAGATTTCATTAATTATAGGTGACTGATTTTCCCCAGCAGACCGCTCAGGTCTCCGGCTTGGCCCCCTCCCCTTCAGCCTCTGCTCATCTCAAACTGTTGTCTAACCTTTCCCTTAATCCATCTCATCTTGAGCTGATGGGAACTGCTTTCATTCCACCTCTTGTGGAGGTAATGAAACAATCTTCTTATTCACTTGGTTTCTCCGAGCCGGTGACAAGCAACAACAACAACAAAAAAAAGCGAGCGCCCTGATTAATGGCTGCTAATTAGCAATGTTAATGACCAGGTGTCCGAGAGGACGGCCAGCTCCTCTCAGCATGGAGTGATCACTCAATGAGGGCCCTGCAAATCCATTCCCAGTGACCCTTCCCCTCAGCTGCCAGTAATGAAGCTCTCTGCCTTGTTACTCCTGGGAGGGGCACAGGAGGGGACCCGGGCCTGGGACCCAAACCCTTGCCTGGGGTCTAATGGGTAGTCCATTAATTAAAGTTAGCATTTCTGGCCCCCCAAAAGCTCAAAGGTAAAGAAGTGAGAAGCAGAGAGATGCACTCAGACCCTCTTTTGTCCAGAGGAGTTTTTTTTTCTTCCTAAATGGAACCAGTAGTTCATTTTAACCATCTCCATGCACACGTATAATTTTGACTCTATATTAGCCACCCATATTTTGTCAGTCAGGTTCTTTCATTATGCCAAGATAATTCACAGGAGTGAAGCAAATCTCACACCGACTCTCAAATACAACTTTCTATCTGGGAGGTTAATGTTCTCTTTTTTGCCATTCAGCAGAAATTATTGAATGTCAGCCCAAACTCAGTGCCCCCAGAGCTGTACTTTTAAAGAGAATAGTCGTCTTTGAAAAAAATGATTCCTGGTTAGGAGATGGGTTAAGAGTACAAGTGCTCTCAGTCTCACATGTAGTAGGGAATTATGTTCATGTTTAAAACAACAACAAAACAAAAACAAGCTTCCCCAAGAGCTTTATAGAGAATCAGCTCTATAAAGACCTGAAAAATTATTTTACTAATTAGAGTTGGTTCCTTTTTTTGAATGCTGACCAGAAAATTGAAAAGTGATAAGACTGTGGTCTTTGCAGATAATTAACCATTAACTGTATTTGCCAATTGGTGACAAGCTGATTCTTTCTATGAGTTTACACAATCATTTATTTTCCTTCCACTGGAGAATGGCCTTGTGCTTTCTCCAAGTGGAGGGAGGGGGGATTCAGTTTGGAAGAAACAGATTTAAATGGAAGAAAGTATGTCGTGACATTGTTTTTGTTTTGGCATGTTCTTTCTCTTATATAAATATCAGGTTAGGATACCATCTTGCATGATTTAGAAATCATGTATAAATATATATATATGTGTGTGTGTGTATGTGTGTGTATAGGCATACATATGTGTGTATACACACACTATACATATATATTTGAAAGCTCTTATGTTTGATAGCATTGTGATGTTTCTTTTAATGACTTTTTTTAGGAATATATAATTTATTGCAGTAGAATAAATACTATTGTAAAAATTACCCAGTATTCATAGCCAATGAAGTATCACCCATACACTGCACCTAAAAACAGAGTTTTAAAAGCTATGATCATAAGATTGCTGCTGACAAATAGGTCCAAGTGAAATTTGGCAAGAAGAATGTCAGAACTTTACTTACAAGTGTGGACAAGGTCAAACAATGTTACCTCATAAGCTGCAAAATAGGCTAGGAGTCTGGCTCCTCATTGAAGCCCTTCTGTTTCAGTAATATTTCGTGTTGTTTTGGGGGAGGGGTATATATTTTCTCCCCATGATTGGAAAATTTAGTAAATGTTAATTGTTGAAAAATTAGAAAGCACTGAAATCATATGCACACATGTTCACGTACACTTACAGAAGCCAGCGCCCGCAATCCTAACCAAAGCTATGTGTTGCTATGTATGCTAGCCACCTTTTTCTGCACATGAATGCTTTTTCAAGTAACTGAAATTGTATCATACTGCATAGAATGTTTATAGACTGATTTTTACGTTCTATTTGTTGTGAAGTGTTCTTCCACAACAGCATACTATGACAGCCCTTACTAAGAGCCATAAGTCTCCATTAACTGTGAATGGGTAAATAGAGGTTTCTAGAGTGCTTGAGGAACCATTTTAATGTGATGGTGCCGATGCTACAGGGAAGGAAACAGGTGTACCCTTGCCAGTTCTTCCTACATAGTGGACTCTGACCTTTTATTGAGGATTGAATTATATCCCTCCATATACCTCTCTCTCTTCTTTCCACAGTCCACAGACCAGTGATAAGAATCCAAAGAGAAGGAATGAGCATACTGAAGGTATGCTGTGTCCAATTGGTTAAATATTAGCAAAGAAAGAGCTAAGCTATGTGGATATAAGCATTGGGAGAGCAGATTTGTGTATCTTCCCACCTGGGTACTGGCAATACCTGGCATGTAGTAAATACTCAATTAGTGTTTCTGAATAAATGAATGAATGAACAGCTAAAAAGTTAAATTTGACTATATTTTAGTTTATATTTTCTTGAGCGGCAAGAGTAATGGATTTTTACTTAGTGCCCTGGGAACTCCCAGTGGGGCGGATTTCTTGAGGGAACTCCTCCCTCTGCGTGTTTGTGTTGCCTTGGCTTAGGAAACAGGAGCAGAGATGTGGCTCTGTGTCTCCAGCCAGAACTCATAAAAGCCCTGAGGTCTGTCACTTGCTTCCATGTGTCCAGTCCTGCCTGCTCCTCTATTATGTGAAAATAATCTGGCCAAAAGAGAAAAAAAAGTTTAAAACTGTCTGAGCCCCAATATTCTTAATTTGAACTTGAAATTAACATGCTTTCTAAATAAAATCTGGTAATTTAAAGATTAAAATATTTCACTTGTGTCTTTTCCCCCTTTTTTGGTTTTTGAATCAAAGTCCAGAGTGAATGTATGCTGGTCTAGGAAATGAATGAATAAGTGATCAATGGCAGGGGTCAACTGAGTCTAATTGAACTTAGACTCAGGAAGTATGGGGCATAAAAAAGTGTAGGGCTTGTTTTTTATTTCCTTTTCTAACTTAAAAAGTACAAATTACCCCTAAAAATGACCCAGAGTTAATAGAAAATAACTACCTTGCCTCAAAAGATGTTTTGTAGCAACTAGCCGAAGAAGAGGCTGTGCCCTATGCAAGATGCCCTTCTTTATTGTGTGCAGTGGGGACAGCGTCCCCTGACCCTTTCACTCACCTACCTCTGGAGCTTTGTTCAGGGGGCGGAGGTAGAGTGGGACCCCTTTGGTAAATTTAGCCTGTTGCAGTAGCAAATGGAGAATACCGTAATGCCTTCAGCCTTTCTTCCATCCATCCATCAATCGTTGTATTAATCAATCAATTGAGAAGCCTGTTTTGAGCATTTCTCTTCAGCCCATTATGTACACTGAGTCAAAGAAACGTGGCTTCTATACTTTGGAGCTTGTAGTTTAAGGAAAGCAACAATGGATGTAGGCATAGAGGATAAATAGACAACAGGTAAAACACCAAGCAAGTATGAAAAATGAAAAGAAAGAATAATATTGACGTTGTTAATCACTTAACAGGTATTGATGATGTGCTAATTACACGGTCAGTCCTGGGTTTCAGTGGTCTACAAGTGAAGTAGCTAAAGATCAGGAAGAACTTTTATAAATTGCAGTTAATGTTTATTTTTCATTCTTGATGAGGCTTTGTGGATCAAGTGTCTGGGGACAAAAGGAAGGAGTGAGTTCCTATGAGGAACTTGTTGCATACAGAACAGTGACAATGGAGGGGAACAAGTGATGGCTTAGCAAGTTAGATTTGTAACTTTAAAGTCATAACATTGCAGAAATGGAATGGGCCTGAAAAACCATTTTTTCAATCCTTCCCGCTCTATGTTTAATGCTATCTAAAATATTGAGGCAGTCTTGGAGGTTTGTTTGTGGAGAATAAGATGATGGTCAGTTTGGCATGAGAGGAGCCAGTCGACGCACATAGGGGGACACGCAGGAAGTGACACCTCCCTTGGGTGTTGTGGTGACCCAGAAGAGGTCTCCAACTGTCCAAAAGGGTCTTGTTTCTTGTCTGCAGTGCAGTAAGAAGGTTCTAGAGGAGAACAGGGTTGATGTAGTCAAATTCCATAGTGGGGAAGATCTCTTTGGAAATAACAGTAAAAAGCCAGAGTTCAGTGAAGAAGAAATTGTACTGTCCAGGCAAATGGCACCTAAGGCCTGTGTTATGAATATATTTTCCCTTTAATTGATGCATCAAGGAAAAATAAAATCCTTATTACATAAACTTTATTTGACACCTAGAAGCACTAAATCCACCCCCCACACACTTTTTTTTTAGTGGTGCTGGGGCTTGAACCCAGGGCTTGCTTATGCTAGGCAAGTGCTCTACCACTGACCTGCACCCCCAGCCCCTAAATTCCAAATCTTAAAGTTTTTTAGCTTAATATATGATTAATCCATTTTTGAGATCTGGGTAAAAGGATAGATTTTTGGCTAGACTAGGCTAATTGTGGAAGCTAAGTGGAATGGTCATAATATCATTTTGAAATATACAAGAGTGAAGAAAAGGAATCTTTGTTGTCTCTCATCCCCAGGGTAGTTATTGTGCTAAACACTCAACACAACACATCATATAATTAATTCTTATAATCCTCAGAATAAAGTAGTAGTATTCGCATTTTATAGATACTAAGGCTTAACATGTCAAGTGAATGGACCCAAATCCCCAATAGTTGACAGGTGATGAGGAGTGGGTCTTATGACACCAAGCCACTGGTGTCTCACATAATTTGGGGTTTTCTCCCCTTTAGGTACATATTAACCCAGAGTTGGGTGAAATCATATTTTCCACCCATGCACTCCCCCTCCCCCAATTTAAGTGGCATACAGGTCTTGATAGCTGGATGAATGTGTGGTCTTTAATATTTTTGAATTACAGTTATGATAAATTTTTCTGATATAGTTATTGGATGTCAGAAAATCTTTATACTCAGAACCTAGAAAGGATTCTGAGCATTTTGACTAACGTGGCCAAAATCTTTAAAGCATCAGCTGGGCCTGGTGATGCATGGCTGTAATTCCAGCTACTCAAGAGAGGCTGAGGCAGGAGGACTGCAAGGTCAAGGTCAGCCTGGGCAACTTAGTGAGACCCTACATCAAAGTAAAAAATAAAAGAGCCAGGGATATTGCTCAGTGCGTTTCTAGCATGTGCAAGGCCCTGGGTTAATCCCCAGTGCTGAAAACAAAACAAAATCAAAACGACTTTAAAGCATCAAAGAGAAGGTCTGATGGTAAGAGGTTTTCTTACTAGAGGATAACTCCAGAAGAGAGCTGACGGTGCTGACAAACTGTCCTGGGTCAGCACCCATCTATACTTTAGTGCTAGTATTTCCATCTGTACCCACAGGGTTCTTCACAACAATCTGGGGTTGTGGTCTCTTGCTTAGCTTTGTGCTGAGATTGTCTCCCAGGCCCTTAGGGTCCTTGAAGATATTGGAGAAGATTGCACTTCTATTTCCACGATACATGGAAATGTTTTCCACTGCCCTTTAGAAATACAATGTAAGGGGTTCTCCCTAAAAGCCCCCAACTCTTTGAGATCAGTTCTTTGGTGAAGATACTGATCCAAGATCATAAGATCATCAGAACACTGGCTCTCAATGATTGCCACTTTTTTTTTTTGTGAACCCAGGGGCATTCTAACTCTGAGCTACGCCCCCCAACCCTTTTTATTTATTTTTTGTTTTAAAACAGGGTCTCTCTAGGTTGCTGAGAGTCTTGCTTAACTTGAGGCTGATCTCAAACCTACCATTCTCCTGTCTCTGGGGTGCCACCACACCTGGATAGTGATTGCTTTTTGACAAAGAGTCAACAAGAGGTTGCCTGGATTTGCAGTGCACCAGCAGAAGAGTGTACGAGTGGACGCCCTCATGACCAGGGGACCAGGGCCTGCTGGGGACCCCAGGGCAGCTCTCTGTGTGAGAGTGTCCTGCGGATTCTCTTAGTTTTGTGCTGTTTGAGAGAAGCTCAGTCATTTTCAGAATTCTTTGTCAAGAAAAGAACATCACATTTCTAATGAAGACTAAAAATTACCATAGAGCAAGTGAGAACATTGAGGGGATGGTGCTTTTAGTTTCAAAGTCTAAAAAGAGCTAAAAGGTTTTCTCTGTGTGTAAGTCATTCTAAGAGCCGTTCTCTTCAAACAATACCAATTTAAAGGAGACTGGAGAGGCTGAAAGCTAATATTTACAAATTGCACTACATCAGCTCCTCTACAAATATAGTACTTTTTCTAGGTGATAGGTATTATTCTTCTATTTTACATGTTAAGAAACTGAGGCTCTGAGAGATTAAATGTCATAGAGGTGCCAAGTGGCAGATTCCCACATTCAAGTGAGGGTGTAACTGTAATACTGGCCAGAATGGTGCCATTGTGGTCCTTTTCATTAAAACTAAATACAATTAAATATTCAAGTCCTTATTTAAACAAACCACACTTAAGTGCTCATTAACTGCATGTGGTCGGTGACTCTATATTGTACAATGTAGATATAGGATCTTCCCACCATTAAAGGAAGTTCTACTGGACAGTGCCTCTATAATCATGTGGTCGTTTTCCTTGGCATAAATATTTGTGGACATTAATAGTAATAAAATGTTTCTAATTTAGTGGAGGATGATAAGAGTAAAGGCGAAGATGGAATATGAGATTTCATATTTTGAAGACTTCATGTACTCGTAAGATCTTTAACAAAGAAAGTAGTTTATTTGTAGACATGTGTCTTTAGTATTCACTAAGCCAATAATAAGAATACTGTCTGTTTGTCTACTACTTCTTATGTGGTAGGTACTATTCTAAACTTTTACACATATGGACTTGTTTAATTTCCATAGCAATCCTATGATGTAAATGCTATTACCATCAACATTTTGTGGATGAGGAAACCGAGGCTCAGTGGGGTTAGGCACCTTAGTAAGGTTATTCAAATAAGGACTCAGGATTGCAATTCAAATGATCTGGACAAAGATATTGAGTGTGTAGCTGTTATTCTACACAAAAATACTTTAGAGGTTTACTTAGGAAGAAGTCTTGAGAGTAAGTTTGTGATAAGAAACAGAGTTATAAAAAGCAATATATTGTTTTATAAAAGTAGAACAGGCTGAAAACCAAGCAATACTTGTTTTTGCTTGCTATCTGTGGCATGTGTGTATGTAAAACACAGATTACATATAATCACATATCTGTAAAACACATATTATATATCTACATAAATATACAACTTATGTAGCATGTATATTTACATACATACATATATATCCATTTATAAGAGCAACAAGTCAGATGTAGTGTTATTAACTGCAAGTAAATGAGATAGAAAAGAGAGGAACTTGTAGTTGGAAAATGTTATAAAATTCATTCTTGGTAAAATTTCCCTGCTTGCTTCAACCACAAATCAAGAAGAGAAACATTGGTTAAGAGCAAATCCAATGGACTAACCTTTGTGTTTTTGTAACTTTTCAAGTTTGCAAAGTAGGTTTAAAAGTTCTGCAGATGTCATGGGAAAATTCTGGGACAAGGACTTTAGATTTGACTCAAAAGACCAGAGATTGAATTCCTGTTACCTTATCTGTAGAATTTGTGCACTTGGAAATAAAAATTCTTTTGCAATTTGCTTATCGAATGCATTCCCAAATGGTACTCTTTCGCTCATACATCTCAACTAATCCCACAAAGGATACGAGTGGTCCAGAACAAGAACCACATCCACGTTGGGGTCTTCACTGTTCCACATGAGTGGTCCTATTGATATCTTCCTGGCTTGTTTAGTCTTGTGGATGTAACTTGTCTTTTAAGCAAATACAGAAGTACTTAGAAGGTGCTAGCACTTATGTTTATAATTTTTAAATTAGGAAAAATAATATGGAAAACTAAATCAAATTTGCATTATTAACTAAGTCCTTTAGTTCTCAAGTGGAAACAATTTAAAATTCAGTTTATTTTATAACATTTTAGCTAATGAGTGATTTTTTTTAAAAAAGCTTTAGTATGAGAAACATGACTGTTTTTAAAAAAGGAAATACAACTAGTATTTTAAATTTAGTTTCCTATGACTTTCTCAATTAAGCTATTAGCCATGAAAATAAAAATCCCATTATCTTTTTGATGATATTTAAGAGTTACCTTAACAAATTGGCATGTGATAGATAACCCATCACTATAATGACTGTTCCTGAAAAATTCTCTTAACTTTGCAGTGGTTATAATATTACTATCTGCACCATCACTCTGCCCACTTTAAATACTTATTCATAAAACAATGGAAATTCCTTAAGACAGAGTAATAGGGAACAAAGAATATCTGTTTTATAATTATTCATACCAATATCGACTTTTTTTCTCAAGAAGAGAGAGTAAAATGCACTGAATATTATACATAGGAATGTGATGATTTGCCTATTTTTCAATTTGAGCTGTAATGTCCATGTTGGAAACATCGTTAGCAATCTCAGAAGCTTTGGTGGACTGACCCAACCCTGCATAGAGCCTGCCAGAGCCAAGACTTGAACCCCAGTGCTCTCTTTTTAGATGCCATCAGCTATCCGAGTTTTACCACATTTCGGTAACTTTTTTACCTGACCTTGAACATACCGATTTAATAAACATTCGAACTGTTTGAGAAATAGATCACTATCTTGTTTGCTTAACTACTGCATCGAATAGGTAACCAGGTCTCCTGTATGTTATCCACATAGTACTATGAATATATGAAACCACAGGAGTAGGGGATCTAGTTCAATCTCCTTGGCTGTCAGATGGAGAAAATGAGAAGTTAAATGAGTGTTACCAGGCCACACAGCTAGTCATCGTCAGATTTGAGTCCCCATTCCAGATGGCCTGTTCTCAAGTCTGGTTCTCTTATTTCTGTGCTATTTCCATCGCAGTGTACATTTCCGAGGGGACAGTCAGGTGTTCAAACAAGGATTCAAACATTGTTGAAGCCTATTGACTCTTGTTCCAGTTGCCTGATGGGTGGTAGGGACATTGACAAGGCATAAATATTTGCCAAAGGGTCATGAATAAGTTCAGCTGGGAATAAACTTTGATATGCAAATGACAGAGGTGCTTTTAAACATGAAAGAAGGTACTTTCATTTTAAAATTTAAAAATAAGTGTTAAAAAGAAAAAACAAAACAAAACAAACAAACAAACAAAAAAACACAGGGTCAGGCAAATCATCTAAGAAAGTAGGATTCTCTACAGCATCTCCTTGCTTCAGGAACACTACCTTGGAACTGGGGCTTTGACAATCTCTGCAAAGAATAAATGCAAGAGGAGAGAAGGCTGCTTGCTGACAGTAACCTCCAGACAAATGAAAACCCGGGCTGTGTCCTGAGAGTTTTAGGTAATCCAGGCTCATAATTTGATTTGAGAAGAGCTGCTCCAGGCTACTGTGTAATTACAGAAGCATTCACTAGGCTGGCTCCTGTTCGCCTCATCTCGTTCTACTTCATTGCCCTTTATACTAAAGCCCCTGTTGATGAGAGGGCGGAAACAGTAAGCGCAAATAAAGCAATTAGCAGGTGGGGAATGCTACCCCTGTTTAAGGATAACATGCAATCTGTATTGGTGCTTATTAAGTAGAAGTCTAGAGCTTAGAGACAAAGGGAAATATCACAAGCCACAAAAATAAGAAGGAGTGTGGGAACACAAAGGATCAGGAGGAAATTACACCAACGTATCTATTTGATATTTCAAAAATCTAATCCCAAAGGCTGGTTTTAAAAATAATATTAAACTTCCAGTTTAGATGATAGTGAGTTACATTCCCAAGTAAGAGTTGTCTTCTCTTTGAGTTTTCTTCTTCTGATGTACTCTTTGATCATGTGAATTAACTTGAAAAATATTTTAAACAGTTACTGTGTTCAAGTGAGGTTTGAGTTTGGGTTGTAGTGAAACCTACCAGCAGGGGGAGATAGGATAATAAGCAAACCCTGGCAGGGTCCTGACATTTTGAGCACAGGTTCATAGATACTGTTGGCAGAATTGAAAATGCCCACAGTGGATGAGTCTAATGGGCAAAAGGAGGAAAGCAAGAGGGTTTCAATGGTTGTTGAAATCCTAGCACAGGATATTGAAGGAGGACAAGAAAATAGGGCACAGGCTTTCTCCATTTGCACTGTAATCCATGTACTCTGGCTCTCAGTTTACCCATCCAAAAATGGGGATAACAAAAATCTATCCATCCAGGATGCTGTGATCCTTGAAACCTGATGGATGGTATTGCTCTTCTTGCTCCAGCCTTATTTTGTGTGCCTGAGTACTATGGTGTGGTCTAAATGATTGCTGCTTTCCTCAGAGCAGCCCCCAGGAGATCCTCCTGCATCTGATTCTGGCCTAGTGCTCTGTCCTTGAATGTCTTATTAATTAAATACTTCTGGCAACTTCAGCTACCTAAGCAAGATATGCTTTCCAATTTGAATAGCAGATTTCCAATCCACCAATTTAAAGCTCTGAAAGTTTGCAGAAAATCAATGTGCTTTGCCTTATAGATGGTGGGAGGAGGACTGTGGACAGAGACATGCCCATATTTCTACAAAGGTCAAGTTGGTACAGTGGCAGTTGCTTGTGTGATAGAGAATCAGTTGATACTGCAACATTAAATCCTTATCTTTATTCTAGAAAGATACTCGGGTTTCTTTTAGGACATTCTCTTGGTGCTCACTATAGGTTTTACACATTCTTCCTCTTTTCTGTCCTTCTATCACCCACTTGAGGCAGACTCAGGGCATCATAAGTAAGATCCCTTGGCTAATGATACTGAGGAAAATGTTTATTTTATCCTTTGGCAGAAACTATAGTACCTAGATAGGGCAGGACATTATGTCGGGTGGAGGAAAGGCAAAAGATGACAGTGACCAGACCTTCCTGAGGGTTACTCAAGGGAGGTGACTCATGTAGGAAAGCGGAGAAAGATAACTTCAGGAAGTACACAATGCCCAGCACTTTGCATTAACATCTTTGTTAGCTTTTGAAAATGCTAGTAAATATAAGAATATGCATACCATGAATTTTCTTTTGAAAAGTCTACATTATATATTTAAAAGAGCTTTTATTTAAGGATCACCAGTATGCTCATGAACTTTTGTTATTACCCCAGTCCTGGTTGTACAAAAATATCGAAATTCCCAAATGACAATTACTAAGCCATGATTTCATAAATGTATAGAATTCCTCCTGTATTCTCTCCATTGCCATAGGCATCTTCATAATCAACAGGCCCTGAATTGGTTGTGGCACTTCATAGTTTTGTAGGCATTTTTATATTCATGAACTTAGTTCTTTTCAGTAATTGTGGATTTGACAGGTGAGATAATATCATGATTTTGCAGATAAGAAAACAGACACAGAGAAGCTCTGTAACCTATTCAGGGTGGCACAGTTACAAAGGTGTCTCAGGGTCTAGGTTACTATGAATTGGCAGTGTTTCTATCGGTTATCATTTTAAAGATGCAAGTGTAAGAAACTGGCATTTGTTTCACTACTTATTCAACCCTTGGAAATTATTAGTACTTCATCCAAAAATAAATAAAGCAAAAAAAATTCACACAGTCTCTTGACACTGGGAATCTCAGTATCACAGAAATACAGCATATGGCAGAACAGATAAAAGAACATGATTCATCTTTTCACCCTTCCTTTCTCACCTCCACATTTTTCCTCTTGGGTTAGGTTACAACATAAAGTAATGGGAAAACGGGGATGTTGTGGTTGTGCAATAGGATTGATAACCCTTGTTGCTTAAACCTTTGAGGAAGGCTTCCAAAACAACCCTGGAGTTGCCTCTCTTCTCTAAGACCTTGCCCTCCTCTCCAGGATGAGAACTTGATGGTATTTTCAAAGAGACTGTCAGGACTTTTTCTGCTTTGGCACACCCAGAGGTACACCACTTCTGCTGCCCAATTCATCTTGTCTCAGCTCCTAAAAAAATTCTTTCCCCTCTAATAGTGAAAAGTGGCTCACAATGGATCAGTGCAATTTATATCAATGGCCAAAAACCTTTTCAAAAGCAACCCATTGGCTGTTCGAAAGTCTGAACAAAACGACTTTATTTTTAAAACAAGTACCTTCTGTCTATAGGGCTTGTTAAAGTCAGGGATGGGGGTGGGGTGTAGGGGGAAGCAAGCAAGCAAGTGACTATTGCAGATTTTTCCTAATAAAGGAAAACATCATTTTTATTTGGTTGTAAATGTAACCAGAGATCCCACAGTCTTCCTCATATATAGATTCTCCGCTCAGGTCCCACCTGGATGCCTTTCAGGTTTTCTTCCCCTCCTGGTGGTAGCCTGAGGCCTCTTTGGGTTTGACCCAGAGGAAGCCTAAGTGGATTATCTCCTTTCAGATAGTCAGTGGTGGACCATAAATGATGATTGATGCTTCCGGGCCACCTGGAGTCACCTGATGCCATGTGAAGCTCCTGCCAGAAATACTGGACATCCCATCCCAAGTCCTTAGAGCTCATGGCCAAATTTGTCCTGCTCACTGAAAAACATGCTTCCTGATATTTTGGTGGTCTGCCCAATACCCAGAGTTGGACATGTTTAACAAGGAGAATAAAGAACATATTTTAAATTCACATCTAAAATACTCTCCACTTGGTAGCACTTGGTTTTGATAGCATAGCGTGGAAACCTTGTGGTCCTCTGTTTACTATGAACATGTGGTGCCAAGAAGGCCTGATGGGAGCTATGATAACACCTCCCTTTACTCTTTGCAGCAGCCAGTTCCTACCAGCTGTGCAGGCCTGTTTCTGACTAAGCAAGTTGTTCCTTGTGGATCCTGTTTTCCAGGCCAGAGTCTGATGGTAGACGGAAGACACATTTTTCTTGGCTTAACCATGTGTCTGTACAGTCTTTGGCCTCTCAGAGTCTCCAGGTTGGAGGTCTACATAAGTTAGCCTCACCAGCCTTTCTGAATCAGATGCAAAGCACACACCCCAACTGGCCTGTAAAAGCAGTACATCTAATCGCATAATGCCTCTATAATGTGGTTTTTTTTAAATGAAGTGACCCACAGGATATTAATCTGGTGGTAACACCTCCCAAGGGATGTAGCCCTGGCAAACACTTCAAGAGCAGCTAGGACTTCTATTAAATGTGATGTTCATTTCATCTGAACATATGGAAATCCAAACAAGCCATGGGAGAACTTCAGGGCTCTGTACATGCTAAATTGTTCATAAACCTGTCATAAATAAGTGCCTCTTAAAGAGAGACCAATTAATAAATGTGCATTGAATTACAAAGTTTAAATATTCCATAATATGGGATTTCTTTCCCCGCCCCTTTTGCCTGCATTCCCACTCCTGCCAGGGGCCCCTCGTTATTCAAGTTGTTAAAACATTTTCCACTGTGTGGCAAATCTAGGTTTTGTTGTTGATTGAGTTATTTGGTTGGTCCGGAGGCTTAAAAAGAGAGAGAGAGAGAGAGGGAGAGAGAGAGAGAGAGAAATCTGTAAGCTATAAAATGCATCTTTTTTCCCTCCTTTGTCTGTGTCTTAGAGTCTGGCTCAGCACTAGAACCCCACCCCAAACCTCCCACCAAGAGTATGTCATATTTCTATATGCTCAAGCATGTTCGGCTCTACCTCTTTTGAAATGATACCCCAAAACCCAGCAATGTTTACATAAGTAAAAGGGAGTTTCACTTTTAAACTGTAATTTCTGCATGGAGAGCACAGAGTTTTTTCCTAGCCATACTTGTACTTTGTTCATAGGTGAACTTTTATTTTTCTAATGTGATGGTTTTATCCAGCTTTGACAACAGATTTCTTTAGGAGATTACACACCTGGAATTAACTTTTTCTGCCAAGAATTGCAGTGCACCTGGAAGTACTAAATCATTTTTATCTATGTTTTAGGAGCTTTTCATAGTGAAACTGCGTAGCTTGAACTTGACTTGTCTCTTGAGAAGCTTAGGAACTACAGTGGGGTAGGTGTGTATATGCTGGTGTTATGAAATAAATATATCCAGGGCGTGTTTACTTCTCATCAGCCAAATACTCACTACCTGAGCACCTTCTCCCTGACTATCTCACTTCTTAAATGACTCTGCTCGCCGCATAACATATGGAAATGTGAGTATGCGCCTTCAGCGGATCGTTTGCTCTGTTTACACCAGTTCTAACACGAATCACCATTAATGTTTGATATAGTCCTCAACAGGTTTAAGTAGATGTCAGACACCATATCTCTTGAGTATGTGTTGAGCATGATATACACATAAAATGAGAGAGAGAGAGAGAGAGAGAGAGAGGGAGAGAGAGAATGAGAATGACAGAGAAGAGTTCCTAGGGATTTCTTTCCTAGGGACATATTTGCTAACTGGATGAAATATTTTGAGAACGTGAGATTCTTCCTATGAGTGTGAAAAGCACCAAAATAGAACATCAATTAATTTAAAAAAAGACATGCAGAGAGTTTACTATAAAGCCCAGTCATGCTATTCTGTTTGGAGACCAATTTCATTTTCAGTCTGTTGTGGAACTGTTGATAAGGTCTTGTGAAGCACAATTGTAAGAATATCCTCAGGAGAGTTGTAATTAGGAATTAGGGGATTGAACCCAGAAGCATTCTACCTCTGAGCTATATCTCCAGCCCTATATTTTATTTTATTTTTTTGAGAGAGGGTCTTGCTATGTTGATGAGAGTTTCACTACTTGCTGAGACTGGCCTTGAACCTGCCATCCCCCTGTCTCAGCCTCCCAAGAACTGGTATTACAGGCATGTACCACCACACCCACTGTCAGGAAACTTTGTTTTTTACAAATACATGCCAGCACATTAGAAAGATAATATTGTGCATGTTAGAAATTACATGATTTCATTGGTGCAGGTGGTAAAGGAATGTATAAGAAATTTAGAGAAAAATGTTCCCTTCAAGTTTTTTTTTTTTTTTTTTTTTTTGCGGTACTGGGGATTGAACCCAGGGGCATTCTACCTCCGAGCTACACCCCTGGCCCTATTTTTTTTTTATTTTGAAACAGGGTGTCACTAAGTTGCGGAGGGCCTCACTAAGTAGCTGAGGCTGGCCGTGAACCCGGATCCTCCAGTCTCAGCCTCCCAAGTACTGGGATTACAAGCGTGCGTCACCACGCCCGGCTTCCCTTCAAGTTTTGCTATCAGTATTAGATCTTCTGTTTTGGCCATGAAACCAGAGATGGTTTTTGCTGACATGAAGTTATATTGGTACAACAGCAAATGCTTGTTGTCCCCAGGTATCCTAGCCCGGCTATGTTGGGTTATTTTTGAAGTTTGCCAAACTGGTTCTGCTTATTCTTGCCAAACAAGGATAATTTCTTCTCTTGGTTTTCTCTGATATAGTGTCAGCATTTTAAAGGCCAAAAGTTCCCATAGTGACAAATTACATGAGTATAAACATTCTTTCTGTTTAGACAAAAACTCTGTGAGATTAAGGAAAGGATTAGAAAAATCATGGATAAACCAACACCTTTATTTTGATGGATTTTTTTAGGCAACATCAAATGATATGATATTGTAAATGGTATTTGATAAAAAATACAGAAGAACAAAGTATAAATGCATTAAAATATATCTGTGGTTAAATTCAAATATAAATAATTGAATTTTACAAATTACTATTTTACAAATTACTATTTTCTGTTACTGTGGTTTAATTTTACATGAATGTGACTAAATTCTGCCCCAGGTATAGATAAACTCATTATGTCCTTTAAGTGGTTCAAATTTCCTGATAACCAGCAGTCAAACCGAGGAACAAGCAGAATTAGTAGCCAAGTCTAATAAACGACTGGGAAAAATTGTATCTGTCTCATCCTTCTGGTTCCCACACACTCTGGTTACATCATTACCTCGCCTGTAAATTTGGGGTCCAATTGGGCTGTAGAACTTGGGTCAGGTGACCAAAACATCAAAATGTGTCTGAAACTCTACCCTCAAGATGGGGTTTCAGCAGGGGCCTCCGGATAGCTGACTCCTCTGCAGCCGCTGTGCAATTTTCGTATTTTATTTCACCTTTGCTTTCAGGCTTAGCTTTTGGTCCCACAGATTGACGGCCAAAGCAAACTCGTTGATGTGGGTTTTGCCATGCAGGTGCATGGGCAAAATAATTTCCTGGACCACATGCTACCCTCAGTTTTGTAATAGCTAAAAGACAAAACAAAGCAAAGCAAAAAGCAAAAACCAAAAACTGGGTCTTTCCAATGAATTGGTTTTTCTCAGTAGAGAGAATTCAAACCCATTCCTTTTCTTTTATCTTTTTGTTTTGAAACTTGTTTTTTTTTTCAATGAAAAATAATTTGATGTCTAAATCCACAAAACCCAAAAACCAAATTTGTCAGGTCCCCTGGCTGCAACTCCCCCAGCTGGGTCTGAAATGCTGGGCTCCTCTTAGAGGAGTGGAATGTGTAACTCTATCGCCTCACTAAGGTTTCACAGGGCAGGATAGTGATGACAACAACGACTTGTTTTCTGCAGATGTAGAAAGGCATTTTTTTACATGTGCAGGAAGCAACAAAAAAACCCAGTCTTAGGGGACAGGTGAGTGAATTACATTGCAAGAAATAAACCAAATAATCCTTAAAGTCGTGGTGACACCATTGGAACCCAAAGCTTGACACCTCCATAAGCACGCCTGTTTTCCTGTTCAGGATTACATTTCTCTCAGTCGCTACAATAGGTGTTGTGATCCTTATGGCTGAGAATTTGTTCTGAATTCTCTTGAAGGTGAAGTCCATAATAAAATGGAAAGCAGCCTTGATGAATTGTTATCAAGTGTTCAAAGATATCTTCAGAAAGCAGAGATTATGCACTAATGGAGGAGCAAACTCAGGTGAAAATGAATTTTGTCAAAAATCAAGATGCCCAGGTGTGGTGGCACACTCCTGAAATCTCAGTACTTGGGAGGCTGAGACAGGAAAATAGCAGGTTCAAGGCTAGCCCCAGTTAACTTAGGCCTTCAGCAAAGTAGCGAGAACCTGTTTCAAAACTAAAAAATAAAATAGGACTGGGAGTGTAGCTCAGAGGTAGAATGCCCCTGGGTTCAATCCCCAGTACCACAATACATACATACATACATACATACAGCAAACAAAAAAACCCCTAAGACAAAACAAATTGCCCTTCCTCATGGATGAAAGATTTATATGTAAACTATATTGTATGATTTATACAACAAATATTAGTATATGCTAATTATTATATTACATGGTAGGGATACAGTGAAGGGGATGGGGAGGTGATGCTGCTGACCATGCTGATGATAACAGCTAGCATTTACCTAATGCACTAGCCACTGTACCACATTCATTCTAACCACTACATGAATCCAGAAAGATGATTTTTATTATTCCTCCCTTTTACAGATAGACAAACTGAGGATCAGAGAAGTGTGATGATTTGCTCAAGGTTATGCACATGTTGTGTGGTCCATGGAACTAGGGTACCAACCAACATCTGATTTAATTTGGGATCTGAGTTCTCAATGGCTTGCCCACGTTGAGGTTGTGTAGAGCTACATGTCTTTCTTTGTCCTTAAGGAATTTGTAATCCTGTGGTGGAGTTAACCAGATGCAGAAATACTTGAAATTACACATGTTAAAACATCGACAGGACTAAATGCTTGCAGAAAATCGAACTTTCAGGGAAGAAATGTTGTGGGCCAGAAACTTTCCAAGGAACTGTGTCTGTTCCATGCAGTGGAGAGTGGGTGGTAGATGAAAGCTTGGTTGTCTTTCCTCCTGCAGGGAATCCCCTGGAAATAACTGATTTCCCATTTTATTCTGCAAAGTGATCACAGAAAGTGCTGTGTAAGACAGAGCAAACTCCCGTCCCCACGGGTGCCTGCCAAATAAAGTAACTAGGTGCTCACATATTTTCCAGTACAAGTGCTTCATTATTAATTCATGGTCCAGGTCCCTGGTACATGCTGTTACTAATATTAGGTTTCAGCAGAGAATAATGAACAGGAGCACTGGCCTAAATGTCTTAACATTTTTTAAACAATGTTTGCAGTGCTAAATTCTATTTCTGGCATAATTGGGGTCTTTACATAAACAAGAGGAGGGCTCTGTAGTGTTGGGGAGGCATAATTGTCCCACAGCCTAGCAACAGAAAAGGTGAGAGTCGGCACCATTCAGAACTAGTAGAAGGTGAACGCAGGTGGGTATTTTTCCCCTTGGGTCTCAGTGTGTTATTCTTATGTCAGTCAAGAAAAAGAGAACTCCTGAGTGAGGATTCCAGCCAAAGAGCCTGGATCAGCTTCTGGCTCTGAAACTTCACTCTATCAGAAAGGGAGGGAGGGAGAGAAATTGTTCTGATGGGGTCCTGTTCAAATGGCCCCCAAAGCAGGGCCAACTTCTCCACTGGACACCGTAGGCACAGGGCCTGGGAGTCCCATGGTACTTTTTAATGTTTTTACTTTAATTACATTAAAAATAAAAGTGAATTTAATAATATTAAATATATTATATTGAATTTGGCCTGGTTTATATCCATCTTTACACCAGTGCAATTGTAAAGAATAACTTTTGATTGTTTTGGGGGGAAGGAATGGTGGTAGAATCTTTGAGGCTCATGAAAGTCATCATGTGGCCCTGCCCAAAGAGGCCCCTTACCAAATGGTAGCGGGAGGGAGTGCTAAACAAGTTAAATGACTTCTCTAGACACACCACTCCTCTTTGCTATTGTTTTCTCATTTAGGTTTTTTTTTTTTTTTGACAGTGAGTCTTTGAGGAAAAAAAATAACACACAAAACTATATGGGTTAACAAGAACATTAGGCTGACATTCCCTCTAGGTTCCCAAGAGTGCCCTGCCTGGCACAGAGTTAGCATGCAACAATTAGCTGGAGTTAGTTGGAATTATTTAAAGAAGACACACGTGGAGATATTTATTCATTAAGCACAACGACTATTTATTGAGCACTAGCTGTGTACCTGGTACTCTACTGGGTGGTAGGGACATAACAGGAAATAAGATAAACAATCTCCCTGGACTCAAAGAATTTCAGAGAAGGGCAATGGGAAGAAACACAACAATGGCATTTGCTAGGGGTTGGGGGTTAGTAAAAATGAGGTGGGGGACATCCCTGATTCCTGATATTCATTTTACAAAATATGTCAACCTCCTCATTCAAAGAGATTTTCCTCTATGGCATTTGGACAAAAGCTAAAGCTGCCATAAATATGTGAATTGAGCATACAACATTGTATATGGTAGCTAACCTCTTGAGTCATTTAAAAATAAAGGCAGTTTAATGATTTTCAGTGAAATGAGAATTGCTGAAGCTCAACTGCTTGGGCTGATTGGCCATCTGAGCACTAATAATTGGTGAGTGTTGTCTCCTTGAAAGGTCTAAAGCTACAGCTGGGCTGTTTTCTCTTTGCTATTGCTGGGCCTACTAGAATTCATGTTCATTTGTGAGGTCCATCTTATAGATGAATAAATTTTAATGGGGGCTCTCTGAATCATTTGGTTTTAAGTAAGTGGCAAGTTCTATTCAGAGTTTCTCATAGCAGAACTTCCAGGCATCTTGTGGGTCTTGCCTGGTCCATTCATATGACAGACATTTATTGAGCCCCCACTGTGTATCAGGCTCTGTACTACCTGTCTGGTTTACAGACAGGGGCAAAACAGACTATGGGCCTTTCCTTATGGGGTTTACATTCTCATTGCAGAGGGACAGATATTTAAAAATTTCAACAATGGACAAGGTAATTGCAGGTTCCTGGAAGTACTATTCCAGTGAATATCTTTCATTTGGCTTTTTGTAATGGCGACCCAATTTCCCTTTGCATATGGTCTTACATTGGTCAAGGAATTCTGCTTTTTTGTAGCCTGGATGTGGGTTTGTACCCAAGCTCCACCAATCAGAATCTCTTTCCTGGGGTTTTGAGGGCTGAGTGTTGATTCCATGGGCATGTGGCCAGATTCTGAAAAGAAGGTAGCCTATGATATCACATAATAATCATGCACAGACACAATGGACTAGACTCATGGGTTAAAGATGACTCTTGCTTTAGTTTGCCATTGATAGAGCTGATTTATTAAACTATATTAGCCCTAAATCCCTTCACCTGGTGCCACTGTTTAGACATCAATAGGGATCATTAAGAAGAATTTAAGCATAGACCTATGATGATCGGATCACAGCATGGCACAATAGAAAGAACTTGAGAATTGCAGATTTGGATCCCAAATAAAGCTCTGTCACCTAGTAGCTGTGTGCTTATCAAGCAGTTTCCCCAGGTCTGAAACTGGACATGTGACATTGACTCTATGTGGTCATTGGAAGGCTTGAATCTAGAGAGCCTCTTGCAGTGCACATACTCCAAATGTCAGTTATTTTCTCTACCTCCTTTTCCTTCCCCTGACTCCCCCCTCCTACCACATGTAGTGTCCACAATTAGCATGTTGCAAGACTGGCTGGAAATACAAAATAATGTGCAAAAATGACTCTGGGGAAAGAGAGGAAATAGAGTTGGAAGGCCGTTCAGTGATTTTTAGCTGCCACCTCCTCTCTTCAGCTAGAGTGGGGTTAGAGTGATGTGTGCACCGGAAATTCGTCAGCCGCCTAAGTCTGTGGCTCATGAACTCTGCCTGGCATGAACACTTCTGTTTCAGCACATCTGTGATTGCCATATCACCAGCATTTGCAGAATGGAGGATTAATTTTATTGTGCATCAGCTCAGCAGATCTGGTGACATAATATTGCACTACGAAGAAGGATTACTCACCAGTTTCTGGATGCTACATTTTTAGAAACCAACTCCACTTAACGATAAGTGTTGGATCTAACAACTTCCCCTTTTCCCCCACTCCCACTCTCCAATCACCCAACCAACAAATACCCTTTAATGCAAAAACCAGCTCTCTTGGGACCAGATGGAATTTTTTTTTCTTCAGGATAAAACTCTGGATATTCTCCTGAAGTAAAGGTTTTATTACACTTCTTCACTTATTAGAAACAGATGTGTCATGTTTATAATATGGCTCTGAGAATTTTTTCTTCTGGGTTTATGGAAAGCAATTTATGTAGGGTAAAATAATATTGCATTTATGAGTCATTTCTGAAGGGGAAAAATATAGAAAAACTACGTAGTCTGCAATCCAGGCAGGGAGCATGGCGACATTCCAGAGCGAACAAAGAGGAGACCTTGTTTCTATTCCTATCCTACGCCTACTCAAGGTTTCGACGTGTCTTCTCACCTGTGACCTCCATCTGCAGAAAAAGGGACTCCGAGATAGGCTGTTATCCAGGGGTAGGGTCTGGCAGAACTCAGCTGCATGCTGCATCCTATAATCTCCCTCCCTGCCTCTGAGCAAGTACCATTTCCCATTCCTGGTATTTTTTCCAAGAACTTATTTCCCCCTCCTCATCTATCTAGGATATCTCATAGAGCCGCCTCCCCCGCAAGTATCACACCTTAAAAACTATTCCTTCCCTTCTCTAGAGCTTCTTCTTTGTCTTTTCTGTCATTTCACTTGCTGATGCTTAACCAGCTGCTGGGATCCTGTGTTTCCTAGCCGGATATATATTGTATATATATACACACATTTATATATATATACATATATATTGTATATATAGATAGTATATATATTGTTATATATAGTATATATTTGTATATATTGTATATGTATATATATTGTATATATATATACATTGTTTATATATGTATATATATACATTGTCCATGTATATTATATACATATGAGTATATATACACACACACACATACATACATACACACACACACACACACACACACACACGTATATGTTTGTTTTGTTTTGGTACTAGGGATTGAAGCCAGGAACCCAGGGACATTCTACTTCTGAGCTATGGCCTCAGCCCTTTTTATTTTTTATTTTGAAACAGGATCTCATTAAGTTGCTGAGGGCCTTGCTAAGTTACTGAGGCTGGCCTTGAACTTATGATCTTTCTGTCTCAGCCTCCCAAGTACTGGGATTACAGGTGTGCACCTCCATGGCTGGCTTCAGCTGACTGCGTTTAATGTCTGATGGAGTGTTCAGCATGGAGCAAGCAGGGCATTGTGGAAAGATGTAAAAATGAAGAGTGTCTGTGCATGTGCCTGTCCTTTGTACTATGCTCATTGCAAGCCAGGTGTTATACAACTGACCAAGGCTGGGAAGTGCAGGTTCGATCTAGTCTGTCTGTAAAAGAAGCAAGTCATTGAGAGTGGATGAGACATGGCTTCATTCCAGCTACAGCAGGTTGAAATAGGAGGCCTAGGCTTCCAATATCCAGTGGTGGCTGATGGGTACATGGGAGCGCCACATGGAGACTTCCCCATAGCATATCCTCCTATCCGTGCACCTACACACTGGACTGTCTCGGTCCAGTTTATATATCAAATCAGAACAAAAGTGGCAATTAGCCAGGGCACAGAGTTACATAAAAAATATGGCGTCCTCGAGGACATGCTTAGCTGTTTTCATCTAACACTGGCCTTCAGCAGAAGGCTGTGAGGAAGCCTAACACACACCGTACTTTGACTTTTCCCACACTCCACCCTGTTGGGGTTTCTTGCCTCCCAATCTATGTGATCCCCATCTCCTATGAGTGACCCTGGGAGAGGTGTGAGGAACATCGCCACCAAATGCTATAGCAGCAATACAAACTACAATAGACAGCACACTCACAAGCAAAACCACACGCGGCCTTTTCACTGGCAGGTTCTAGACCTTTACTGATGCCCACATTGTCCATTGCCCTGCATCCAAAAGGAGATGATATAACCAAATGGGTTATATCTCTCATAGGTGCTGTCTCTAGCCACCACACCTGGGCCAAGGTGTCAGCGTCGTCATTGCCTGGAGGCCAGAGACGCATGCCCGGTCACAGGAGGTGCTCAGCACATGCCCAATTACAGGAGGTGCCATCTTCTGCCCCTGGGAAAGTAACATGGACCATTGGGGACCATTGCTTGTCACCCAGGGGGCTCCTGGAGACCTAGTTCTAGGCCCTGTTCCCACAGAGCTATAAGGACCACTCGACATAGGTGGGGGCTTTGACCTTCCTGGGTCTAGTCCATGCAGCCATCTGTCCTTTGGAAAGGCCAGTGGGAGTGGGCAGCAGAATGTTGCCCTGTTGCTCAAAGTCTCCCTTGTGACTTTACTTATTCAAAGCCTGCAAAATGAACCATAGCTGTTTTATCCATCCCACCACAGTCAGCATGGGCTCAGTAGCCTGAAAGCCTTCAAAAAGCTGTTGATGATGCTCGATGATGCTGGCTTCCATGGGTATGGAAGCATCATTCAATGTCCAAGACACAGGCCCACCCCTGCACCAAGGTACCAGTGAAATGTGTGCCATTATTGCTTTCCAGCACAAGGAAAGGTATATATGCCCCTATGCTGCACATAACTTTTTCAAGGCTGCCTCTGCAGTCCTCTGATCAGAGTGCACAGATGCATGGAAGTGTATGGATGTATGAGGAAGCCCCTTGTGGAAGTCTGGAGCACTATTTTACTTAACTGGCTGCCACTGGGTACAGGAGACCTGGGTCTCCTGCTTCAGCTTGCCAGGGTGGAATAAAGGCAGGTCTCATCTCTCCTTGCTGCCTCACTTCTTCCAGATGACTGGATTGAACCTGCAACTTCCCAGCCTTTGTTGGTTGTATAACACCAGACACTGCTTTAAGTTAGTTTTTAGAGTATGTTACATTTAACTTTAACAGCAGCTGTACAAGGTTTGTGGAGTTCTGCATTTAGTCTCTGCTGAACCATTTATTTGTAGAAATATGTAAGCTTATGTGTAGGCAGTATCCATATTTGTATGGGTAATTCCTGTATTATATATTTGTCTGGTTCTAAAGAACTGTTTTATCTCTTATATAGCCAGGAGTGATTTTTTAAAATTATTTTAAAAAGCATTCTTTGTATTTGAAGCTCTCATGACCAAACTGGATACATACCATATTCATTTCTAATAGTACAAAGTATAAAGAAAGTGGTAAAAAGTACACAGACTACTCTAGTTTAGCCTATGCAAGCATAGACAGTAAAATATAATGGTCTACTTATTTTGCTGTGATTGACAGCCAAACCTTAGAGCAATTTGCACTCTGATCAGATAGCAGATTTTCTCCCACAACCTTGAGGTCCAAATCTCTCTGCCCTTTATTGTGACACGATCTGCCCTTTGACCCTCTGGAGAGACTGAGTCCTACATCTTCTAAAAATCTTCCTTCGGTCCTTCACAGATATGTACAGTAAATGCCGGATTGTCTATTATATGCCCATGGTAGACACAGAGAAATACCTAACTCATTCTAGCAAAGCGTATCCTAATTGGAACTATAATGAAAGGTTACTGAAATGCTCCAGAAACTTACCTGGAGACCTGGATTTGGTATCTTTTGAAGTTTTGGTAAAATAAGTGGTACCTTCTTTGTGCTTGTATTTTCTTTCCTTCCAAAGAGGGAGTGAGGAAGAAAAGAAAAACTGAAAGCTAAAGTGTCTGTTCTTTTGCAACCCTCCCTTCCTTCTTTTCCTGTGGCAGAAAGGGACAGGGCTGCTGGGCTGGTTCAGGGGTTACGACAGCACGTCCTTTTCACCTGTGCTATTTAAAGTGGAAGGGAAACGTGTAGCTGGAAACACCCTGGAGGAAACAGTCTCTCCTGGAGCGGCCAGGGCCCTTTTCATCTTCACCTGAAGGCAGCCCTCGCTCAATTTAATGCATCATTTATTTCACCATTAGTGCAAAAAGCCTCCCCGGGCCTGCTCGCAGTGACCCTGGGGCTCCACAAAAAAGCTGGAGAGGGAGGGTTACCAGTTCTCACTTCCCTGTTTAGAACCTCTTCTTAATATAAACTGCAAATGTGGACCCAGAGCCAAATGAGGAGGTTGAGGAGGGCAAGCTTTAAATGAAGAGAAGTGCTTTCTCCCAAGCTGCTGGGTCCTATCACCCAGAGACGGGGAAGCCCAGGGCCTAGTGATAGGCATGCAGGGAGGAGAAAAGGGAGGCAGGGAGGAAAAACTATGGAGAACCCACTGTACTGAGGCTTCTGGCATGAAGTCAGCAAATCTGCACAAGGCCATTTATATTTTTATTATTCGGTCTCAATTTTATAGAGTAGCAATGGAAACTCCAGGGGTTGGCTCATTTTTCCAAAGGTGCACACTGGTAAGTACAGAAATGGTATTTGAAGCTAGTTCATCTGTCCCAGTCTTACTCTCTACCCCTTTCCCTTTATCCCAACCTTTGTGACCAGAAGCAGACCAGAGTTCAGTCTGTGGGAGGTCTCCCTGTCCTCCCAACTGGGGCACAAGAGGAGGGCAGTTAACCAGTTAACCAGGTAACCGACTGCAACTCATGTTCAGGGATGTGCAGGAGACAGGCCACTCATATTCACCAGGAGGAAGGACAGGTGCAGTGAAGCTGGCTGTGGATGCAGCTGTGGCACCTACATGTCCCTATCACCAGGGCCAGCTGTCAGCCATAATACTGGGCCTGGAGCTCACTGTGAGTTGAAAGCCTGTTGCTAATTTACTTATTCTTTCTAAATCTGAAAAATCTTTGGCTGATAAAACTTCTGGTTGTTCACTCTGCTAAACTGTAAATTCTGTCCCTGTCTTCTACAGATACATGCAGCAAGATTATTTTAATTTTGAAATTTAGTTTGATGATTCTGTGCACTAGTCATGTTTGATCTTGCTCAGAGAAAATCACTAGGGAATTTGGTGCAGTCATTTATTGGTCTGCCGTGATTTGAAAGAAGAGTTGGGTCTCTTTTCAACTGATAATCCTATTTAATATCAGTGTGATTCATTACAAGATGCAACTTAATGTTATCTGGCCATATTGTGTATGATATATGTGTGCCAAAATATTTCTTGCCTCCTGTTATACAGTTTTAAACACAATGTTTGAAAGTTCTTTTGTGGTTTGTGATGTAAGCAAGATACTGACAGAGCAGGCTATAGTAATGGCATGCTAATAACATGGTAAATAAAACTCTTACTCATTAAAGTGTCTGTGATAATTATTGGAATGATGATCTTTTATCATTTACACTATTAGTGCAAGAATTTTCTAATTTTTGAGTAATTGCAGTTCGCTGGCCCTGGTCAAATGCCAACTCTCATATTTACTAGCTGTATATGCTTTGGCAAGTTGCATGTGTTTTCTAAGTCTTTTATTTCTCATCTGTAAAATGGGAAAATAATTCCCATTTTTAGAGTTTGTTCAGGGAGATAGGGATTAAATGAAATAAATTGACTTCTATGTGCTCCTGGCATATCACAGATGCACATTAGTTTGAATTTATTATAATTAGTCCTAGACAGCAGTACTCATTTACAAAAAATTTGACTAGCTGGGATTTGGATGATATTACTTTGACTTAAAAACTCTTATAACCACAAAGGGCACTAATTATAATGTACAAATATTTTTTAACATGGAGATATTTGAGAATAAAAATCAGCCAACCTCCAAATCTGATAATTCTGATAGAAATAGGAATATATGAAGATTAGTATATTAAATCTCTACATACAGATAAGGCCCTATACATAATGGAGATGTTATGATATACATCAGTATTGGTATTAAGGTATGCTTCATGTTTGCATTAGTAATAAGCTATGGTTGATTTGAGTAACTATACCAAAAATATACAGCAGTGTAATCTTCTTATTCATCACCAAAATAATGTGTGTATGTCACTTATGTTTAAAGAACTCTCCTGATAAAGGTTATGATAGATAAAACCTAGCAAATACAGTGTTTTTTTTTTTTTACCAGAAAAAGCCATGGAGAATGGAAAGTATTGTGTAAAGGAAATTATTTTTCTCTTAAATGTGGAACTAGCTAGCTACTGCTATGGTTATATCTGAAATGTCCCCCAGAGATCCGTGTGTTGAAGGCTTGGTCCACAGTGCAGCGGTGTCTGGAGGTGGGGCTTTGGGGAGTGATTGGATCGTGAAGGCCCTGACCCCATCAGTGGACTCATCCACTGATGGAGTAATGATTTGATGGCTCTATGGAAATGTGCTGCAAACTATAGGAGGTGGAGCCTAATTAAAGAAAGTAGGCCACTACTTTCTTCTAGGGGGTATGCCCTAGAAGGCATTTCTTTTTTTATATACTTTTATTAGTGCGTTGTAATCTCACATCATAATGAAGTTCAGAGTGATAGGGACATACATTCACACAGCACTTGGTGAGTTTTTCTCCAGATCACCCCACTCCCTCCCTTTCCCTGTACATGATATTGAGATTGTCATTGATAATTTTGAATATGTACATAGCATCAATTGAAGTGTTTCCTTCATCAAGTCTCCCTTCTCCCCAGCATCTCCCTCTATCACTCCACTGGGGCTTCTCCTTCTTTACCTGGAGTCTCTCTTATATCACAATTTCTCCCTAGCTTCCACATATGAGAGAAAACATATGACCTTTCACTTTCTGTGACTGGCTAATCTCACTTAGCATAATATTCTCAAGTTCTATCCATTTCCCTGCAAATGACATAATTTTGTTCTTCTTTGTGGCTGAATAGAATTCCATTATATGTATACCCGTAATTGTGTAATACATTTATTTGTTGATGGACACCTAGGTTGGTTCCATAATTTGGCTATTGTGAATTGTGCTCCTAGAAACACAGATATGCCTGTATCATAATAACATGATTTCAGTCTGGAAGGGTATTTCTTGTCTAGGCCCTTTCTCTTCTGCTCATTCATGATTTCTCTCTCTCTCTCTCAGGTTTCCTGGCTGCCACAAGCTGAACGGCTTTCCTGTGCCATGCCTTTCCACCATGATGCTCTGCCTCACCGCAGGCCCAGAGCAATGGAGCCAGCCAACCACGAACTGAAACCTTGAAACTGTGAGCCAAAATAAATCTTTTTTCCTCTAAGTTGCTTTTCTCAGATATTTGTCACAGTGATGAAAAGCTGACTAACATAGTTACATACATGGCAAGACAGCGTAACCCGTTAGAGGCTTGCTATATTTGTATTCTATTTATGCCTTTCTTAGGTGCATTTATACTCTCAATTTCTACTATGTCATTAGATAATGAGCTCTCTGAGCAATTACCTAAAGAGTTAGTTAGTTAGTTAGTTAGTTAGTTAGTTAGTAAAGCAAGTTTTCATACTCAAATGTGTACTTGCTTGGTAAGTAACTAAGACTTCTTGAGTTCCTTTACTTCTTCTGTAATTAAGGATGGAGGTGCCTTCCTGATGACACCAAGTCTGGAAAGAAATGAGACTGCGACTGTCAGAGGATTCTGTGGACAGAGCACTCCATAGAAGTGAGAAATTTACTTAAATTATAGTTTTCATGAGTAAAATAAACTTCCTAATTGTGGTGATTATTGTGCCTAGGAATATTTACTAGAATTTGGTGAACAAATATACATCAAAGATATCAGGTGTGAGGATTTCTTTAATGGATACGGTGAAAAGTAAAGTAGGCAAAGGGGCCACTGTTATCTGTAGGTTGATTAGACATTGTCGGTGACTTTTAAAACATAATTATGATGAAGTTTGTCATGTATTTGCTTTGTTTAGTCCAAAATCTTTCTATTACTGCTTATACCAAGGAAACATGGGAAGAAGGGACAACCCACATTGTTCTCAACAAACTGAAATATGTTGCCTGTTTTAGCTTCATTTCTTCAAATGCATTACCAGGATTACCTGATTTGGCTCATGTTTCTGGAGGATGGGAGTCCAAGGTCAGGGGGCTGCATCGTCCATGGTAGAAGGTGGAATGGGGAAGGGCAAGAGAGCACAGGCATGAGAGAGAACAAGAGGGGTCCAAACCTGTTTTTACAATAAACCCACTCACAACAATAAACACATTCCTACAATAATGACATTAATCTATTCATGGGGTCAGAGTTCTCATGACCTAATCAACTCTAAAAGGTCCCACCTCTCTCCATATATATGGAGAGAGAGAGAAAGATATATCTATATCTATCTATCTATCTATCTATCTATCTATCTATCTATCTATCTATATAGAGATATAGAGATATAGAGATATAGATATATATCTTAATATTGACCCCAGGGGCTACACTCCCAGCCCTTTTTATTTTGAATTTTGAAAACAGGGTCTCACTAAGTTGCTGAGAGTCTTGCTAAGTTGCTGAGGCTGGCCTCAAATTTGCAATTCTCCTGTCTCAGCCTCTCAAGTACTGGGATTACAGGCATGCACCATCATGCCTAGCTAAGGTCTCACTATTGCAGGGGGATTAAGTTTTCAATGCTTTAACTTTGGGGGATACAGTCATATTATAGCCAACAACTATGGGAGAAGTGCAAGGTAAGAATGCTTATATTTGCACCTACCTTACTCAAAATTTTTGTACTTTTATTGGTGCATTAGAAGAAAATTATTTTTTGTACTTTTATTGGTGCATGGGAGAGAGAATTATTTATGACCTAATTGCCTTCTACTTTTTGAGAACTTTACCTTTGGCTAAATAATAAGCTGGATCTGCTTACTTTTTCTGTTTATTTAATAATATCTTTAAAGGTTGGAATGTCTATTAAGAATGGAATAGTAAATCCAAGTTCCAAAGACCTTGTATATAATACATGTATATATTTCCCCAATAGTGAACATCTTCACCTCCCAGATCATAAAATCAATCCAACTTACTAGTATTAAATAATTTTTTGTTTCAGGTAGTCTCTCTTAATTCCCATTTACAAGTACAACCAACTGTGAATCTGGCTCATAATTCTTTCGCCTCGATATCGTGTGCCTATCAGTAAATATTTTGCCAATGGAGACCAGAACAATCAAAAAAGGGACTAATTTGAGAGTGGGGCAGAGGGAAGGCTTCTCTAGAGATGAGATGCTTCTGGAGTGAAAAATTCATACTTTCAAAGAGACAAGGCATCTGATTAGGTGAGTTTAAAAAGACACAGATGTACTGATGTCCCTCCCCAAGGATCCTCCTGATTCTTGTTAATCATTTTCTGTACTAACTATATCATAGTTTGTATTACTAGCTTCCCAAAGTGAGCCCTCCCCAAAAGTAGTATCTCAATATCTAAAAGCCCTAGGGTTTGTTTGGTACCGGGGATTGAACCTAGGGCCATTCTGCCTCTGAGCTACCCCCCAACCCCTCCCTATTTTATTTTTTGTTTGGAAACAGGGTCTGGCTAGGTTGCTGAGTCTTGCTACAATGCTGAGGCTGGCCTCGAACAGGTGATCCTCCTGTCTCAGCTTCCCAAGTACTGGAATTACAGGTGTGCACCACCAAGATCAGCAGCACTAGGGTATTTTAAAGCCAATATTCTAAAAAAAATTATGCTTTACAAGAGGAAATATTTCTATCATTAGCTCTATTTCTCCAACAATTTTTTGGCCATGAAGAAAGCAATAAATACCTACTCATGCTCAACTAATCTCAAATAACATTTTAACAATCCATTTGTTTAGAAGTGCCAAAAGAATTTTCAGGATATTGCCTCCTTGACATTTCTTTATCACTTTTGTTGGATTTACTAGTTCAAAAGAAATATGTCTTACAGAATTATTCTTAATCACATGGATTGAGATCAATAGCAAAATAAAAATATTATATGTTGTCAATTGAAACACTTCAACACAATTAATCTTGCAGACCAGATTGGGAGGTTACAAAATATGAACAATTCACGTGAGAACAATGAATGGTAATCACCAAAGAGGCGTTTCAAGAAATTTCAAGCTGGAAAACTTACAATGAGCAAATAATTTACATTATGATTTTGACAAATGCTGATAGTAGAAGGTCATATGTGTAGAGAGCTTTGACTAGTTATGATGACCAGAATCTCTCACCAGAACTTAAGAGTGTGAGAGAGTATTAACCTCAAGCAGATGGGTGCTTCCTCCTGAGAGTGCATTGTTCAACCAAAGGGCCCAGTAGCTAAGCACACTTGCCTTATGTGAAAAGAAAATGGAAGTTTCCCTCCCTCCCTTCTTTTCTTCCCTCTCC
The DNA here is from genome assembly GCA_004027185.1 of Glis glis. NCBI lineage: Eukaryota > Metazoa > Chordata > Mammalia > Rodentia > Gliridae > Glis > Glis glis. The sequence goes on along the minus strand of PVJS01000880.1, from coordinate 9,045 downwards.
CTTCTCCTATCTCTCTCCACTCCCTTCTTCTCTTCTTCCCTCCTTCCCTCTCTCTCTCCACTCTCTGTTCTGGATTTTACTTTTCATATCCCATTCCATTTGCCTATAAAATGAAAATGAACTCACTGGCCCAATATAATCAAATACTATGTCAATATAAACACAACAAAGAGATTGAAGTTGGATAAAATTAGGTGAAATTTTGGGTCCAAAGTAAATATAAGGGTGGATTCAAAAGAAAATGTACAAACTTTCTCTTTCCATTCTGTAATATTGTGGTAGAATAATGTTCTTGACCTGATTCCCAAAGATGTCCACATCCTAATCCTTGGGACCTAAGAGTATGTTAAATTATATGGCAAAGGGTTATTAAGGTTAGAGCTAGAATAAAAATTGCTTGTTCCATGGTTTTATGATAATGAGGTTATCCTGGATCATCTGAGTGGCCCTGATATAATCATGGGGTCTTTAAAAGTAGAAGAAGGGTTCTGAAGAGGAGGTCAAAGTGATGCAATATGAAAAGGAATTGAAATTGTTGGCTTTGAAGATGGAAAGAGGAGGCCATGAGCCAAGGAATGTTGGAAGCCTTAAAAACTGGGAAAAAAAAAAAAGAAAACATAGTCTTCCCTAGGTCATAAAGAAGGGCGTTCAACCCCACTAACATCTTGATTTGAGCCCCGTGAGATCAGTGTTGAACTTCTAGCCTGTAGAACTGTAAGATAATAAACTTAAATTGTTTTAAGCCACTAAATTTGTGGTAATCTATTATAGCAGCAATAGAAAAAACAAGTACAAAATATACTCTTTTCTAGAATAATTGCTCTTTATTAGTATTTTTATCATTTACTATTTATTTATTTATTTATTTATTGACAAGGGATAATTTGTAAAGGCATTTGTTTACCCTAGCTTTTGGCTTTTGATAAGAGGAGGAATTGGCTAGAATGAGTCAAAATGTCTATTTTTTTTTTTAACCCTTGAAGCTGATATGTTTACAGAATGAAGGGTTTTACTGTGCTGTGCTGTGGCATTTTCTCTTATTTGCAAGAGCTGTGTTGACTCTCAGTAGCTTCTTTCTTATACTGGGTTGCCCTGGAAGGCAGAGACTGGAAAGAGAACTTGCATTCAGGATGCTCATTTGGAGGCCGGGCATGGTGGCGCATGCTTGTAATCCCAGTACTTTGGGAGGCGGAGATCGGAGGATCCGGGTTCGCGGCCAGCCTCAGTTCTCTCTCTCTCTCTCTCTCTCTCTCTCTCTACCTAATGAGGCCCTCCGCAACTTCGTGAGACCCGGTTTCAAAATAAAGTATAAAAAAAAAAAAATAGGGCCGGGTGCGTAGCGCAGAGGTAGAACGTCCCTGCGTTCAATCCCCGGTACTGCAAAAAAAAAAAAAAAAGGAAGCTCATTTGGGAAGTGACTTGAGGAATGACAGGCGAGGCCCTTGTCCTTTGCCTGACATCTCTGGTGGGTCAAGCGTTGTCCTGGAGGTATGTATTCCCTTATGCTCACACTGTGGATGCATCCATGTCCAGGAAACTCCTGAGGGCATCCTGCTCTTTAAGCACCAGAAAAATGCCCTGGTAAGCCAGAGATAGGATTAAAGCAAGATGCAGTCATCATTGACCTGCTTTACCCGTCCTGTGTAATGGTTCATCGCAGTCTCTACTGCAAATGGCATCAGAAGTATGACAGAAAGGAAGTGAGGTGGAGCCCAAGAAGCATCTTATTCAGTCCATTCATTCTCTGCTTGTACCATATATTAAATGTATTAAGACCAGCTTGTCACTGCAGTCACTCCAGAAAGGAGCTTCATGCAAAGGATTAGTGCAGTGAGCTGCAGTCTCCACTGCTGCACCTGGGGCAGCAGGTGCTACATCACCCACCTTCTTCAACACCCACTCTAGATCTCCCTCACCCTTGCCTAGCACTCAGTCCCTCCAGATCACTTGCTTTGTGGTTTGCCACATCTCCATGCTTGAGGAATCTGAGCTCTTAGTTTCTTCATCCTTGCTAGCCTGTGATTGCTAGAATTTGCTGTTTACCAAGATCATCCAGAAATTTCGCCACCTCACCCCCCAGCAAATCTCCTGTATTATAGACACATTCCCTCTGCCTCCATTGTACAGCAAGCAACCTCACTCCTCAAGGTAATCACATTTAATTACCACTCCACAACACACACAAGTGTAGTAACTCCTTTCTTTACCAGCTAGGTCACTGGCATGAGGAGCTCAAGGTAAATAGGCAGTAGTCAGCTCTTTTACTATTTCCCTTGAAAGTGGAGGCACTCACTGCACTAATCCTTTGCATGAAGCTCCTTTCTGGAGTGACTGCAGTGACAAGCTGGTCTTAATACATTTAATATATGGTACAAGCAGAGAATGAACGGACTGAATAAGATGCTTCTTGGGCTCCACCTCACTTCCTTTCTGTCATACTTCTGATGCCATTTGCAGTAGTGATTGTGATGAACCATTACACAGGACAGTATGGGTACCAGGACCTCTAATCCTATGAAACCTAAAGACACAGGGATGAGAAATACATATTCTCTAAGTAAACTTCTGGGAATCCACTGGAAATGATGGTAAGAGAGTTAAGGAGATGTCTAGACCTGCTTATTCTATTTACTGGGGGGGGGCAGAACACAGCTATTTGTTTAAATTGTATGATTATCATAGTGGGCCATGTCCCAACTCCACAGAGATCTTTTGCCTGATTTAGCACCTTAGTTTACCTTTGATAAGCAATTCCATCATTCCAGCAGGTGGACAGCTTCCAGGTGATATACTATGTGGTAGAAATAATGGGTCCCTTGGTCACGCATTGATCATTGCACATCTTTCCTGTAAAATATATCTCTTGAAGTGACAATCATATAGGAATCTCATGATAATTGGTCATTCTATATGCCTTTGGATGGTGGTGCTGGTAGAGACATGGAAAACAGGAAAATCAAAGCCATATGGGAGTATGTATCAGTTCTGGTAAGGATGAATCACTGCCCCTCCGAGGTGGAAAGACCTGATGTAATCGACCTGCCATGGAGCGTCGGGCTGATCTCAAGCTTTGCAGCTTCATCGAGAGCTTCATATCAGGTGTGGACAGCTTGGTAGACTGGGTGTGCAGTGGCAGTCCTGATGAGTGAGTGCATGTACTACTGGGGCCATCCATGCATAGCCTCTATTCCTGTCACTGTGGGGACATTCTTGGCCTCAGTGGGCAAGCACAAGGGTGGCTGAAGACAAGTCCTGTCTGACATCAATAGTTAGAAGTCCCATGCATGTAGCTTTTCTATACATTCTGGCTCTGCTTGGTCCAGATTTTTGTACCATTTCTATACTACAATGTATTGCTGCTGTACCTGGCTGATCTTGTAACATGCTAGATCTGAAAATGCCAATTCATGATGGGCAGCGACGCTCAATAGCCATTCAGTTGTGCTCTTAGTCTCTAATAGGGCTCAGTAGCAGCCCTAGGCTGCTTTGCAAAGAGCACATAGTTTATGCCACGGAAGACAAGATATTGTTCCAAAATCTGAAGGTTCTCTCTCCTCTAGGCTTATATTGGCATTTTTCAAGAGACTTCACACCTGTGTTTACCATGGATCAATCTATTCACCATGGGTACCTATAGAACTGTTGAATCTGTTGGTATATAGTCTGAAGGATAGAGAAACTTGCAATGCAGCCTGGATTTGCTGCCCAGACTTCTTTGTGTCCTGGGCTCCATTAGAAACTGTCAGTTTTATAAATGGCCCAACAAATCACAGTGATATTCCTGAGAGTAGTATATGCTGCCTCTAAAATCCAAAACAAGTGACTTAGGACTCTTGTCTTTTTCTTAGTGGTAAAGGATGCAAGATGCAACAACTTGTCTTTTATTTTTGAGACGTTGTTCTGACATGCCACAGATCATTGGGCATCTAAACACACAACTAAATATGATAAAGTAAGTATAGGAACATGTTGATTATAGAATCTAGGTGGTAGATATTCAGGAGTCTCATGTAAAATCATTTCAAGTATTTGTGTGTTTGAATTTTTATAATAAAATATTTGAGGAAAATATTTAGTGATGTATCAGGTCCCTGAATCTTTATCAGGTTTATCTTTTACTTTGTGATATGCATATGTCTAATTAGAACATCCTTAGTACTTGCCAATTCCAACACACAGCCCAATTAACATGGCCTCATTAATAAGATGGGCTAGAGTGATATTCTTTGGAATGTCAAGATGATCACAATTGTTCTGGACTGTATTGTAACAGAGAGCAGGAAGGTTAACATAGAGCTTTAGCAATAGAAGTGGCTCATAGAACTCAGGAAAGTGTTTTACTTATGTTTACTGGATTATTTATTTATTTATTTTTATGTATGGTACTGAGGATTGAATCCATGGGTATTCTACCTCTGAGCTACACCCCTAGCCCTTTTTTGGGAAACAGGGTCTCCCTAAGTTACTGAGCCTGGCCTTCAACCTGTGATCCTCCTGTCACAGCCTCCCAGGTACTGGGATTACAGTCATGCGCTACTACACTGGCTTACTGGTTTATTATTTGAAAAAAAATTACCAAGGGGCTGGGGTTAGGGTGTGTGTAGCTGAGTGGTAGAGTAAGTACTCACCTAGCCTGTGCAAGACCCTGGGTTTAATCCCCAGGATGGCAAAAAAAAAAAAAAAAAAGATACAGATCAACATACAATTAGATGGAAGAGACTCATAGGGCAAGGTATGCAGGAAGGGGTGCAAACTTCCATGTCTTTTCTGGGTTCACCACTCTCCCAAGACCTCCATATATTCAGTAACCCAGAAGCTACGAACCCCACAGTTTAGAGATTTTTATTGAGACTTTGTCATGTAGATGCGATTGCCTATTAAGTGCGGGGGGGGGACCTAAAGTTCCAACTTCTAATCATGTCTTGGTATTTCTGGTGTCCAGCCTGCATCCAGGAGCCCACAAGTAGTTGCTTCATTAGGACAACTAACCACCCATGAAATTCCTGGGGATTAGGAGCTCTGTGTCAGGAACTGGGGTAAAAAATAAAATATTAGAAGAAGCGTTCTTCACACATCCCTATTGTTCAGGAAATTACAAAGGTTTTAGAAGCTCTGCCAGGACCTGAAGTCAGAAGACAAATATACATTTCATATTATATCACAATATCACTGAGGATCAGAGGTCCAAAAGAGCAAGGCAGAAGCTACAAACCCTCTTAAAGGTTAGGCCTGGAGCTGGCCCAGCTTCACCTTGATCATACTCCACTGGTCAAATACATGACCAAGGTCAGCCCAGGTTCAGCAGGAGGGGAAACAGACTTCATTACTCAATGGGATGAGTAGCAACAATTGTACCTATCTTTAATTTGCTGCACCTGCTCTCAAAAGATAACACTGATAGGTGTCCAGTACGATTTCTGGTCCCACACAAATAAACAGAAATGCTGTTAGAAGACCATTGTAAGTGTGGAGTCAAAAAGTAGTAAAACTTAGGATATTGGACTTGAGGAAGCTTAACATGTAATTAACCTAGAAGGAAGATAAATGCTGTTTAGAACAAAATATCTCACTTTGATTCTGCCTTATAGAGGAGGGACATCGGTCAAAGTATCAGATACCTCAGAGGTCACTGGATTTCTTTGCAGCTTGGTAGGACTTTGGAGATGAGAAGGATACGAACTTCTTAGGTAAGGTCCAATTAGAAGTTTGGCCAGAATGGCTAAATTGCTCTGCCTTAAGAAGTTAACAGTATTTTCTGGTGCTAGCAGTTAGGCACTAAAACTTAAAAGAAAAAAAAAGAGAGAAATGGAGAAAAATGACTCAGGAAAGAATTGTCAGCCTGATGGGGGCATTCAGGGATCTTGGGGGACAGAGACATAAGCTCCAAAAATGTTTGAGATGATATCATTACTTATTAGCAAATAAACGACTTTTATCCCCTGTTATGTCTAGATCTGGATTGTCCCCAGAGGTTCATTTGTTGAGGGCTCGCTCTCCAGTTCAGCTACATTCAGAGGTGGGGCTTTGGGAAGTGATTGGATCATGAGGCTCTAACCTTCTCAGTGTATTCGTCCACTAATGGATTAATGATTAATGGCCCTTTAGGAAGGTGGTGGGAACTATAGGAGGTGGAGCCCAGGTAAAGGAAGTAGGGCACTGGAAGTGTGCCCTAGAAGGGGTGGAATGTGGAAGGTAATACACTAAGTGATGTGTGCATGTATGCTTGTATCACTTTGAACCTCACTATGATGTGTAATTACAATGCACCAATAAAAGTACTTTTTAAAAAAATTATAACTTATCACAATTACATGATTTACATAGGTACTTTGGAAAGGTTTACTGAGTCAAAAGCTAAAAGGGAAGTTGAAAATACTGAATTTAAAAAATACAGTAGAAGAATATTTTAAGGTATTTAATTAAGTCTGAAAATGGGACCAAATATTAACCTAAGGCCCTTAACAAAGTTTGCCAAATGTGTTAGGCTTATAGGTCTTGTGTGGTAAATTAAAAAGCTTAAGGAAGTAACCATAGTGAACTGCATATTGATTTTTTTCAACCAAAGTAAACCACTGAATATTATTATTTGTGCATAGAAACTACTTTTATTTGCATGGAAAAACCCCCCACATACTTAATGATATTCATCCTTAGAGGCAAAAATTCTGGTGATGGGATACCCACTCTCAATGGGCTGGTTTTCAGACATTTTGAAATTTCAACACTATTTGAGTAGGTTCTGTCAAAAGAGTCAAATTGGTTAGGCTTTTAGACATCACCTAATTATTCCCTCCTGTTCTTTTGATCCCTTGATAATTGCCTGGATGAGGACGTCTTTCCCAAGTGGCAAGTGGCGACTTCTGTAGGTTGGTCTTTCTAACACTCATGGGCCAAATACAACATCTCTTGTTTTCTTTCTTCTCAGAAGCAGCTAAACAGACAGACTGAGTTTAAAGTTTATCTGAACAACAAACAAAGCCTGGAAAGTTTTAGGCTGAAGAGATAGGTCAAAATACTTAGTAACTAGTGAAGATGGGGAACTATAATAAAAGTTCATTTGTTAACTACACTATTCACCAAGAAAATCATTATAGCAACATAGGTTGGTGTGTTTATAGTTCTTTTCTCCCCCCACAAAAGATTAAAAAAGAAAGGAGAAAGGGAAGTGGATGAGACATTCCTGTGATCATAGAGCCTAAAACAGTAGACTTCAAAGCTTCTAGAGAAACCATTCTTGTAATCCACTGCTTAATTCCCCATAAGTACCAACTGGCAAGGTAGATTGGAACGGCTTAAATATTTATTAGGATTCCCAGTAGGCAACTTTAAATAGATGTAGTGACCATTGACATAAATGGGGGAAAAGGTTTATTTCCCCCATTATTTACAGATAAAATACTTTTTTTGTTTTGTTTTGAAGAGTTAACAAGAATTCTTAAGAACACTGATCATCTGTGACAGCTTCATGGGTTTTGAGAATGTCAAGTATTCACTTATTTACTCATTTTTGGACTTAGCAAATATCTGCAGACCCCAATGTATGCCTGGAATTTCAGGGGCAGAATGAGATGAGCAGTGTGAGAGTTAGAAGTGGCTGGCGTTTGGTTGGCCTGCTCCTTCCCCAGCTCCCTTCAGCTGCGGCCTGGGTCTAATCTGCTGGCTTAGCCATTCTTAACAAGTGCTGGGAGGGTCTTGCTGTTGTTGACTTGGTGTGGGTGGGAATGAGCCTAATTGTACACAAGTCTTTCACCCCTGTTGTTTGCACTGAGCTGTACAATTAGCGTGGGTTTCTGTTATAGTTTATATCTGAAATGTCTCCCCAAATCTCATGTGTTGAAGTCTGGGTCCCCAGTGCAGCAGTGCTCAGATGTGGGGCGTTGGGGCGGTAACTAGATCAGGGGGGCTCTGACCTCATCAGGATATTGTCATCAGTGGATTAAGCCATGGATGGGCTCATAGCTAAATGGACTATTGGGAGGTGATGGGAACTTTAGGAGGTGAGGCCTAATAGGAGGAAGAGGGTCACTGGGAATATGCCCTTGAAAGGTATATTTTATTCCTGGACCCTTTCTCTCTCTCTTTTTAGTTCCTGTCACCATAAGGTGGGAAGCTTTGTCACAAAGCTATGGGGTCAAGTGACTGTGAACTGAAACCTTTGAAACTGTGAGGAAAATAAGCCTTTTCCCCTTTTAAGTTGTTTTTCTCAGGTATTTTGCCACAGTGAAGCAAAGCTGACTAACACAGTTTCCCTTCCTGTTGGAGCCACAGCTTGCTAGTCTGAAGTCTACTGCTCTGCTCAGCTCTTTCTGGCATCTTCTCCAAGAGTTCTATCTCACTTGGCTCCAGATGGTGGAAGGGGAGGAGTTGAAGAGAGAAAGGAATAATGAGGCTGTAGCCAACCCGACTCTAGCCTGACTTACTGCCTTTCACTCAGGTTCACACCCAGCCAGCACTCTGTGGATCCCAGTGTTCACCATGGTCCCAGGTGGGCCTGGTCTATCCTATCCTATCCATCCTATCCTGTCTTATTCTATCCTATCCTATCCTATCCATCCTATCCATCCTATCCTATCCTATCCTATCCTATCCTATCCATCCTATCCTATCCTATCCATCCTATCCTATCCTATCCATCCTATCCATCCTATCCATCCTATCCATCCTATCCTATCCTATCCTATCCTATCCATCCTATCCTATCCTATCCATCCTATCCTATCCTATCCTATCCATCCTATCCTATCCTATCCATCCTATCCATCCTATCCTATCCATTCTATCCTATCCATCCCATCCTATCCTATCCTATCCTAACCTATCCATCCTATCCATTCTATCCTATCCTATCCTATCCTATCCTATCCATCCTATCCATTCTATCCTATCCTATCCTATCCATCCTATCCTATCCTATCCATCCTATCCTATCCTATCCATCCTATCCTATCCTATCCTATCCTATCCATCCTATCCTATCCTATCCATCCTATCCTATCCTATCCTATCCTATCCTATCCATCCTATCCATCCTATCCTATCCTATCC